>LIAE01010508.1:128972-170531 GCA_002287525.1 Diploscapter pachys | reverse complement strand
GCGAGTAATAATTGTGCCAATCAGGGACGAGACGGAATTTAAATTTGAAAAATCGGAAATTCCGTCTCGTCCCTGGTGCCAATTATGTCGAGTCACTCTTTAAGAAATAAACTACCAACCCCAAATAATTTCTAAGAGAACTTTGTCTTTGATTCATTGATAAGACTGGATTAGTTATCAATTTTTGCAAGCCTAATACTCACTATTTAAGTCGCTATCAGAATTTAGCTTCTCACTTTTATCAGAAAGTTTTCTGATTTTGGACCGTATCCTGAACCCGATTATGTCTTCTATTAAGTTGCTTTTCTTGTCTTGTATAATAATAGGATCAGCATTAGCACAGACGACTCCAAAATGTGGACCACTCGAATCATCATATGGAAACAAGTACGAGCGTTTCATTCGATAATTTGAAACTGTAGGATTTTACATTGACGATCATCAACAGACCCTACTCGTACCATGTAAAATCCTGTCGATATTTCGTAAATTAGCTGACCAACATTTTGTGGTTGCCATTCATATCCTTCTATATTTTAAAATTCCATAAAATATTTTTGAATTAAAACAGCTTGTTAACCAATAGCAATAGGGTATTTAGAGGTTAAAGCAACTCTGCTTGATTAGTATTGATTAGCCACAAATTAATGATCCAAATATTTAGATGTTATCGATTTGTCAGTCAAAGAATGAACTTTACAGCTGCACTTATCTATTGTCAAAGCATCGGATATTCACTGACATCGGTACATTCGATGAGTGAAAATGCATTCCTGCAGAGTAAATGATGGTTGAAGAGGAAAATTCCTAAAGGAACGCATTTAGAAGAAGCAGAGGGTTCTCTTGATATGACTTATCAGTCCTTCTACATCGGACTTTATTCACCAAGTCGTCAAATAAATGATTGGGCATTTACTGATAGAACATCTTTTGACTTTACTAATTGGCTTGAAGGTAGGAATCTCACAATGTATCAAAATTGCAAAGTACCAAGCGAAAATTTGAAAGTAGAGAACATTTTAAAAATTAATCAGGTGATAATGCGATATTTTTGACGATTGGGACTTTACTCTCTCACAGTAAGTGGATGAATTTAGGCGAACCGACTGGTGCGAGATGGAATGTTGGATTCCGTTTGTCTGATGGAAAATGGCTAACTGTTTCGAATTCTGCGTCGATGGCGTTTGCCTGCAGCGGTGTTCCGGGAACTACAGCTACAACTACTAAAAGACCTACGACGTAAGCGTAGTCATTATCGACATTAACAGACTGAAATGAGAACTAGCACTTGAGCAGGATTTTTGAAACAAATGAATCGATACAATTTATTTAGAAAATAATGTGTCATAAAATTACATACAGAAGATGATATGAGAATCATTATTGAGACATTCCATGAATAACTGGAACAAGAGTCCGGACAATTGCAAAAGTGTCCCGGATTCGAACCAAACTTATATGGTGGATACACCCATGGGTCATAATCACAAAAATGGGGAGACCAGACCCCGTCTCCAAAAGTGGGCGGGGCTAGGTGGGGATCAAAATCGTGCATTTTCACAATTTGACTGTCAACGGGAGGTACAAAGAAGACTTTGCTATAAAAGATTATCGAAAATTTTTTATAGCAAAAAAGTTTTCTTTGTGCCATCTAACGAGCATTTTTCACATAAATCGCGATTTTCAAATTAGCATATCCCATGAAAATTAGCATTTTGGTGAAAAATGAGCTTTTTTTGACTAAAATGAACATATTTAATGAAAAATTAGCATTCAAGAAAACATTAGCACTTTGGCAAATTAGAACAATTTTCAACCCTTGTCAATAATGTTGCATCCATCATGATCATATCAGAACCATACCATACACACTTTTGTCAGATCTAGCGAGTCTAGAACCAAACCGTGCATACCTTTTGATGAGAGGGCTCACCTCTCTATATCGAGCCAAGTTGAGAAATGAATCACTTTTATTCTCATTCTCATTTTGAAAATTAGCATAAAGTTAATCCAAATTCGATCGGGTTTTCTTTTTTACAACTCGTTCAGAAACTACCTTTCTAACCATGTATCATTCATGGGTCTTTGACCTATGCACGTCCTTAAACTAAGCTTGGACACAAAGACACTACAAAACTACTAAAACGGGAGATTAATTATAATAAGTTGAGAAGTTTATTACAGAACCACAGCATCTACACAACCACTACATTCTAATAGTCCGATTCAGACATCTCCGACTCAAATTCCTATTTCATCCGCAAGTATAGTATTTAATTATGATATAAAATGTTTCATTAATCAACGAATGAATTTGCTTTAATCCTAAATATTACTCTTGCTATATATAAACGTAGTCATGGGGTAAAAATACTTTTGAAGACCTTTAAAACTTCTGGAATGCATCACGTCAACAAATCGATTTTTTAAAAGTCAACATTTCCTATCCAAAATGGGGCTCATTCGACTCAGAATTTTACGTTGATAAATAATAGATGTCTCTAGCTTCAATCTGAGTCCAAATTTTGGTGGACTATCTATGAAAATATTCTCGTAACATTTTCTTGAGAATTGACATTAAATGTTAGTTTTTTAGGTACCGATCCTTGCTTCGCGAATTCAGCTCCGTTAGCTGAATGTGGTAAGTCTTAACTATTCTTCAAGCCAGCCATTTTATTATCAATTCAAGAGGAGATCTATTGTTCGAGTCCATAAATTTCATGGGCCTTTTTCGGAGGAATCATTGTTTTCTGGAAAAAACAACTGTATATGTTCCGGGAGCATATTCATTTATTAAATCCGACTAAATTCATCCATCAAATTTGTAGGAATAGTGTATGCATTACAAAGAAAGCGTTATCACTTCTTTTTAACCGAACTTAACTATCAACATCAAATTTATATGAATGAACGACCAAATCGTCTTTCAAAAATATAACGTCATCTTACTCTTCCTCAATGATAATTCATTGTGATTAGAGAATAAAGGAAAACCCCTTCTTCTTCAAGCAAAAAAAACATTTCTCAAATCTAAATTCAACAATTTCAGCTGAACAATGTCCTACTGGCTGGGATTTTTTCAACGGCAAATGCTATCAGGTGATTGTTGAATATCATTTTCGTTTTATGAATAGCAAGAATTTTACAGTTTTTTTATCCTGTTGACACTTGGAACGCAGCAAATACGACCTGCACGGGATTATGTTCAAAGTGCCACCTACCAAGACTCTACAGTGAGCAGCAAGGCAATGACTTAGTTGGTTATAGTAAGGAATTTCATGAGAATTTATTAATGTATGAACTAATTTGGAACATTCAACTTCTGAATTGCGTCTTTTTTCATTCTTCGGACAATAAACTCTGCCTACTATTTATTAGAAGATGTAATTTAACGTAAAACTCATCCAAATTATGTCGAAACTGGCCAAAATTTCTTACTGAATTTTATTAAAAGCTAAACAGGATAATTAAAGCCATGTTAATTTTCTCCTTTTTCAGTAATTACGAAGAGCTCTAACTACATCGTTTTGTTTGATATACACAAAATCGCAAGTGATCCTACTGTGAGTCATCATTCTACTTATAGGCAGTTTTGAAAAGTAGGACGGTAGAAACATACGAAAATAGTAAAGGCTTAGGAGAGAGGAGGGTAGGCTAGAGCATCTTTTATCATATTATTTCGTATGTTCCTATGATTTGTCGTTTTATATTTCCAGGTTCCCTACTATGATTAGTTTAAGGATATTTGTTTTCATACTTTTCATCGCTCTGTATTTTTAGCTATAAAAATTTAGGGAGTGAGTGTAGAGGATAGTGATGGCCGGAAATATCCATGTCCTCTTTGGGATACTGGCAGGGAGTAAGTAAAAAAAGTTTCTCCGTAACCATGGTCTTAATTGGATAATTGAATCAAAAATCTATAGCAAGAGTACCCTCGACTATTAGAGATCTGGATTGGAACAGTGGGCATGGCTCGTGCTGAAGCCGCAAATGCTAAGACTTAGTCGCGATTCTCGTATGGCGATCGCGACGAATCTCAAACATTCGCGTGCATCAGCACAAGTCATGATCACTACATAAATCCAGGCCTCGAATACATATACAAAGAATAAGATATAATGAACGATTGAATTTCCAACTAGTGGATGATTATTAATTATATTTAGGGAGCCGAGTAAGAAATTTAGTTAATTGCAACGGAAGAAGAATTAGGTTTTCAAAAATGCACAAATATCGCAATACCAAATCTCCATATTTCACAGTAGTGCGTTTATGAAAATCAGTTCTTCAATTTCCCGATGTATTTTACTAAATTCCTTCAGGTGGCAGTGGAGATTGTGGCGTTGTGAGTCATATTTTAATCCATTTAAATGTTTACTTTTTATAAAATATACCGTTGCACAAAAATGGATTAATTTATATCAAGTGGATCATTTTCGAAAATCTAGAAACTTTTGTCTTGTTGAGTTTGTAATAATATTATTTTGATGAATTACCGTGATCAGCTATTTCCTAAAACGTACTCGACTTCTCTACTTATAAGAGATTTTGAAGTTGACTTAGATCAAGGAAAAACGAATTAAATATCGTTAAAAAATGCAGAAATTAATAACAACTCAAATTCACATTTTACAATGAATATTTTAGCTATTTCTATATGGATTATGGCACGATATTTCTGTAAGATTAAATCTAATCTGTGAAAATACGAATGCCGTAAATTCTCTAATAGAATCTTTTTTTATTTTTGAGAGGTTGAAAATTAAAAACTCCAAGGCATCTATTACGGAGTTTACGGTATGAAATATTTTAGTTAAAAATAACTAGAACAATGGAAGGTAAGAGAGAATAGGTATGATCAGATTTGGGAGATTTGACCCGATATTAGATTCGTTTAAATTTTTAAGGAAATATCATTTTTGATTATTAAAAACACATGAAAATAGTTCAGAAACTATCACGCACCCTATAAAAAATTTCCTAAAATCATATTCAATATTTAGTGCGACGATGGTATGGCTTACTATGCCTGCGAAACGGACGAACGGCTTGCCGTGACATGCCCTCCTTGACTTCCTTCTTATCTGATATTTCACTTTTCAAACTAAAACTGTATGAATAAAAAAATTTCATTGTTATCAAAAAGTACGAAATGAAAACAAATCGAAAGCTATGGTTCATTAATAAAGTCGTCTAACACTCCTCAGAGAAGTCCGATCAATTTGACTTTTATTTTTGGGGCGAGTATCGACAGGTGAAGCTGGGTATGCATGCTTTACTTTCTCGAAACTCAAACTGTAGATGAGTGACGAAATGGGAATCATAGTATTTCGCAAAGAAGACTAAACTTGAAATGCCTTATGCATGCATGTGTAAACATTCCTATCCTTACTTAAATTTGATTCAAACCCTTCATTGAAGTGTTTTGATGAAATGCAATTATCCATAGGAATTACCTAGATTGGAGCCTAATGTTCAGGACGAATGTCTCCAATTTAAATTGATTTTCTTCATAATGACGGCTTTATATTCTTCCAAGGCGTTAGATAAATTCTATCTCTGAATTCAGGGCGTATTTCGATAGACGAAACTGATGTAGGTTTTTTATGCGCGGAGAGTCGTTCATCCTCTACCAGGGGATAAATGAAGAAGTATCAACAAGCGCTCTTTCTTTCCGCCACGAAAACTATCGAGATAAGACACGCTCATAAAACCATCCTCATCTTCCTAGCTTCATGTTGAATTGCTAAGTCATACCTGTTTTGAGTCGGTCTTTTGCGGCTTTCAGTAACTTGGATTCTTGATAAGAAACGTTAAAGTTCCATAGGAACAGTTATAACTCAGAACGAATAGGACCTATTTAAGAATGAATGTCAGAACGGACCAAAGTCGACGTTTCCGAGATTCGCTGGTTTGACTGCTTTTCACATATCTTGTTCAGTTTTTCACACTGATCATCATAGTGTAGTTCGTTTTGCGAAAGTCGATTACTGTAGCGGATTACGGTAATTCATAAGTTTTCCAGATCCGACCTCGGGAAGAAATCATAACTTTCTTATTTCTGTACCAAATTTCATGATTTTTCTTTTATTTTGTAGATCTTGAGTAGAAAAATAATGTAAAAATACATTTTTTAGAAATTAATTTTGGTGAAAAAAAGTTAGCCTAAGTTACCTTATATACCCGTACTGTGCTTTACAAGTGAAATGTAAATTAACGTCGAAATTTGCATGAAATCTTGTAGAGCTCTTCAAGTTGAACAATTTTTGTTCCAGAACTTATTCTAGAATGTGCACACATAGGGAGATATGAATTTTTGAAAATTTACATTACAGGAGGATATCAGTAAGATATTTGAGAATTTATTTTATTCGAAAATAATTATTTTATGTTCAGTAATACGTCTTTAAAATCATGCATTGCTTTCAAGCCTAATGCCAATCAGTCAAATGGAGAAATAATAAAAATAACTGATATGAATTATCCACGATTGCAAAATTCACTTTTATCAACAAACGGAAAACTTTATGCAATTGGCGGGTATGTTTTCATTGAACATTTAACTCTTACAGGCAATCATATATTTGTTGTAGTTATTCCGATACTAGTCAGGAAGAGAGTGCCATTCATCGAAGAATATGATTTAAATAAGAATAAGTGGAGAATCGTAACAAAATGCTATTAATCTGTCATCAAATCAATTTCGTTTTAACTTTACTTTTTGATCATTGTTGAATAAATATTTTCATAAAATATCATTTGTCTTATCAATAAAGGTCATTGACAAGATATTTTCATGACCATACTCAATATTTTGAAACTAATGAATTCATTTATCAAAAGTTAAACTGCTATTTTGATTACGGTGTGACACTTTCTAATTCATTCATTTCACTGAACTCCTAACATTCATCAGCTGAAGAATCAAATAAACGTTGAACGTTTTGAAATCAATTTAATTGAAGAATTCCCTGTTCATTTTATCGACAGCCCATCAAAATTCAGCTTTGATCTCTAATTTTCAGGGCGCTACATATCTTCATTTTTGTTTATTTTTAGTTTTTTTTGTTACTTTTTATGCTCCTAATTCTTTTCACAATTCACCATAGTTTGGAACAATTTATTAGCGGAACAGGTATTTCTCAGTGGTATGGCGAATAGTGATTGTAATCATTTGGTTCATAAGAAGCGTAATGAGTGTCATGATGAGGTTCATACTGTGATCCGTAGTATGGAGCAGATTCGTACTCATTCTCGTACTTGCTTCCATGTCCATCGTAGTCCTTTCCGTGGCTACCATGGGTACCTAAAACTAATTTAATGAAAAATCACCAGTTTTTCATCTACCATAATGCGACTTGAAGGCATCGTAATCGTGCTCGTTCTGAAATTGTCAATTGTTATCAAATTAGTAATCATCAATAAAAGTCACTTCGAAGATTTTCAAGATGAATTATTTTACCTTGTGTCCGGAATCGTGATTCGACTGGTAGTCACCCTCATCTCCATGCTTTTGCTGCTCCTTGTCTGAAACATTTTACTGATATATTCGTGAATTTATTCATTTTTACCATAGCTTGTGTATCCCTTGGAGTGATAGCCTTCGCCGTCTTTGTGATGAGCATGTTTGTTGCTAAAAGTTTCGATTTTCATAACTAAAGCTTGGATTTCCAAATCTTGGAAAGCTTGATAAATATCAGATCCATTTTTATCTCTTTTAAATGAAGAATCAACACTAACTGATCATCCATTTCGTATGCATTTGCGTGCTTTTCGTCAGAGTGGAATTTCTCGATGTGATACTGCGGCTGAACGTACTGAACATCAAAGAATCCGTATGACTTGTGCTTCACGTCTGAATTGAACATTTTATGATCTTGAAGGATCATTTTTTTAGTTAATCAAAAAACCACAGTCGTATTTTCCCCTATCCTCTTTTACTCATCATGCATGCATAACACATAGGACATGAGCGTCAATGAAAACAGCTATTAATTTTCAACTTTTGAATAGCCAAATTTTTCTTGTAATCTCTTATTCGCAAGTGCATCTTCCATCACTAGAGAATTTTTGAAACAAAGCAAAAAATTGTTGAAATTTTGTCACTAAAAACTGAAAGTAAATGAGTTTACGCGCAAATGTGCATGCCTGCATTATATACTTTGGCCTTGTATAGTATCTTTTTGGATGGTTTTGGTTAACACGACTAGGTGATTTCCAAAGCTATACTTTTCTCATAGGCGTTGGCAGCATCGCTGTGCTTCTTGCCAGATCCCTCCTTGTGTCCATCGGACTCGTGTTTGTGTGCATCGGCTTCCTTTGCATACGTATCGTAGGATGCTTTCTTGTCGGCTGAATAATACCTAAAATTTCACTTCCTTCAATAATTTGAAAAGTGCTCTACTCACCCGTGCTCTCCATGATCAAATCCACCATGATTTTCTTTATGGTCACCGCCTAACGAATACTTGGCATCGTGACCGCTGCTGTACTTCGCATCGTCGTGACCGTAACTTGAAATTTGACAGTCAAATTAAATTCGATATCGAATCGGAAAGTTTGATATAAATTAAAGTATCTAGGGAAACAACCTCTGAAATCTAATAGCAAACTAATGAATCTTATTGTTGATAGAATTTTACAATGTATGATGAAAACTACTGACCTGGATGATGAGTATGATGGAGGAAACGCTGCGATCAGAGGGGCAAGCAAAAGAAATGAAGCGAGGAGCGCACGCATCGTCGGATTCCGACGACATTTCCTATCTTTCGGTTTATATAGCCGGAATATGAACGACCTGTAGCCGGTTGGAGGCCATTGTTAAGGAGAAAGTAGAGGGGAGGCGAAGAAGCCAGGGCAATGGGAGGGGAATGGTGCAAAAACTGCGACTGCGGAAGACGATTGTCTGACTCGGAAAAAGCCTGAAAATAGCAAGAAACCAGGCAACTTTGATGGCTTCATTCAGTCATTCAGCCTTCTTCCATTCAGTTTCATTCGTTTCCTCACACTGCATGCTGGCAGATAGGCGCATACCACACATACTTCTTGCTTGTAATAGAAAATTCACTTGAAGCCAAAATATCATGAAATTAACGTAGTGTAGACTGAATGAACTCAGCAAGCATGGAAAGACTTTGTTGAAAAATTCAGTTAGATTTATGATTATGGATCAGTAATGGGTAAGATCAGATTTATATATTTTCGAAGTCAAAATTTCGACTTGGCATATATTGATCATAATCTAACCTAATCAGTTCTCTTCAAGTCACATGATTTTCAAATTGCAATGTTCATATTTTCTTATACGCTCTGTATTCAATGGTCTGGCTATTGACAATTTGCTTATCCTTGAAGTATGAAATATATTGAACCATGGAACTAATCACAAGGAAAAAAATTATAGGAATTTTATATTTCAGAGCCTTGAAAATTTTAACTAATCTCTTATTCTCGAAACTGAGGTAAAATAATCTTATTCGCAATTACAAATTTCTTATTCGGTAAATGTCAAGTTCGCGGTAAATTTGAAATGATAATTTGACAGAAACTTCTTCATACCTTGACTTTTTACGAGTTTCAATTAGTCTAGTGCGATTACACCTTCTCATCTCCTTTTTCTCCGCGCACGTTCCCTCGGCAACCGACTCCTTTCATTTCGAGGGCTACCCCTTCTCGTTTTCACTTTCATCCATTCATTTGTGCAGTTAGTTTCCTCCTCTTTCTTATCCTCTCGAATGTATCGTTCTTTGTTGGATAGCCTCAAACATTGCCATCAAAGTCCTATCGATATTGTGCCAGATCGAATCAAATGCGATAGGAAGAAATGCGAAGTAAGCATGAACTAATTTTTATTGTTTCAAAAATTCAATTGTAGCCAAACTTGCTGCATTTAAACTTCAAGAAAGGGGATTGTGAGAGACTGGTTACTGGCCCGAGTAGCTGCAAAGTACTAGCGGCTGAAAACTCGAACACAAGTAGGTTATAAGTTGCTAGATAAAATTAAAAATCCCTGTAATTCAGCTTTAACTGCATCACACCTACCGGGAACTTTCCGATTCGTTCAATTTCATTTTCACTGGGGAGAAGATAACTCCTGTGGCAGTGAACATACTCTCAATGGGGCCGCATTTCCACTCGAGGTTCCTACCTTTTTTTTTTTATAGAATTATGAAATGACTTCATTGTTTAGGCTCATTTCGTATTTTATAATGAGTCGTATGAATCGCCTGAAAGTGCTCTCTGCCATCCAGATGGATTCGCAGTTGTTGCGGTTTTCATTAATGTATTCTTCAGCCTGTTAACCTCATTGAAGAACCAGCAAATTCAGGAAGGAAATCATAACGATGCATATGGACTTTTGACAGATCGAATAAAAGATTCTCTAGTCCAACGAACTTCTGTCAAACTTCCATCAGAATTCGACCTGTGTCAACTCATTCCACAGCGTATATTTTCTTGAACGATTTGGCTTTCTCATTCTTTTCGAAAATTTAGATTCGGATTATTTGTTCTACGAAGGCAGTTTGACTACAAATCCATATAATGAATGTGTTTTATGGACAATTCTCCTAACACCCATCGAGATTTCTGCAAAACAGGTGATAGAAGCAATTTGTTGAAATGATATTGTGGGCGCCCAATTCTTGAAGGCACAAAGTTAGGGTATGCCTTTGTAGACGTGGCCTAATGAACAGCCGCGATGGTTTATTTTCGCTTGAACCTAAAATCGACTATGGCTTTTTCTGCTAGTTTCGTTAATTACCCTATTTAATTGAACAATTTACTCCTAATTAACCTATGTTTACGAATTATTTTCGAAATTATATTAGTTTTTGTAGAGTTTTGTGTTTAATTCGCTCAGCAGCAGTTGCGATTATCGAATTTAGGCTCGAGCGAAAATGAATTCATCGAATTCGTCGCGGCTGTGCATTAGGCCAGTCCACAAAGGCATACCCCACTTTGCGCCTACAATATTACAAATGTGTCGGAATTATTTTACGTTTTGTTCTTCGCTCTTATTCCTCCATTCTCTACAAAATTATATTTGAACTGATGAAATTTTATCAACTAACAACCGCTATCCTGTTAAGATAATCGAATTAAAATTTGCTTTAACTTTTGATAATGTATTTCTCCATTCGCCACCAGTTTAATTTCTAAAAATGTTGCGATATTCTTTCTCGATAAAATTATGATTAGATAGTCTTTGGTTCAATTCATACTAGAGTCATCTTTTACATGTGATAAAAAAGCTCTCTGTTCGCATACTGCTTCATCTAGATTTCTAGCTCGTGCGTGATCTCTAAAAAATTATTCTGATATTCTCTGGATTATGCTCTGAATGAACGATGCACGATTTTTCCCTCATCACACTCATAGTTTCTTCGACCGCTATGTTATAAAACTGGAATTGGATTTATCTAAAATACTCGTATCTCGATTTGCAATAATTCATGAAATCCTTTAGATAGACGAATTCCGATCAATCTGTAGTGCGAATTATCGCGGACTTCAATACATCGGTGAACGAATCGTGTTTTGTTCGACTGAATGGAAATGACACGTATTTTATTTCTTAGCTAAAAATAAACACTATTCGATGAAAAATTGAAGGAAAAACAAAACATCGTAAATTTAAAGAAAAACTACCCGTAGTGATTTATGAGTTCGTCAGATTAGTATCGCTGTTTCGTGACATTTTCACAAGGCAGGTTGTAATTGTGTGTAGGTGTCGTCGTTGTTTTGTAACTCAAGCATTGAAAAGACTGGCCATGCCGAGAGGCTTCGAAGGCACTGTGATGTTGAGAGGTTCTGACCTGTCGTAGAGGGAAGGAGCCTGCAATGACGTGTTAAGTCGTCTATCAAGAAGGTTATCATATTGAGTAAAGTTTTGCACCATGATGAATTTTTAATGGTCATTTCAGAGTCAGTGTTGGGCGGAAGGTGCATTTTCAGATTTCGGAAACTGCAAACGGAAAGTGCCCAAAATGATAATTTAACTCAAAAATAACCCAATAGTGTCAAAATGACAAAAAAAATGAATTTTTGAACCTAAAATAAGATAATTTTGTTGAAAATTGGTAGATCTTGGTAGTTAAATTTTTCATGAAAAAATGAAAACAAGATATTTGTAACTTTGATCTATTTATACTCGAAGTCGAAATTGCTAAAACCCATTGAAGTTGGATTTTTTCGAAGTCAAAGTCGGAATTCGTGCACTCCTAATAACATTAAATGCGCTGGTCCTGTGTATTAATTTCGATAATCTACCACTATTTATCGCTATGAACTTCATTTTGTTGATTTTCATTTTTCTGTAACATCAACTTGAAAAGCCAGCGATGTCGCGAAACTTTCTTCATCATACTGCGAAATATTGCTCTAACCTCCAGAATTATGAACGAAGTGGCCACATTCAGGACGGAAAATATGATCAGGAACAATCGATCCAACACATTAGCAGCATAAACCCAGTCATCGCTTACTTCACTTTCCTTCTCGTTATGACGAAAATGCTCCGCAATAAATCGCACCTGAAAATGAATTGCTGAATTTTTCGAATTCAGTCAATTTTCTGACTTGTTGTAGCAAATTGTTGAATATGACAGCATCAACATGACTCTTCCTCTTGGTCTTCTTGAATTGGACAGTTGGTGCAATTGTTGTGCGAGGGCAGAGAAAAGGTTTCAAAGACTAAATTTTGCAATTCAAGATTAAAATGCTAGAGTCGTCAACTCACTGTTTCCACACTTCCTTCAGAATCGGTCACTCTCAAATCCAATGCGTTGTTGAGCACAGCCTGTGTACTTGGTTTCTCTCGCAAATTCGTCTTTGATCTTTCCTTTCTTAGATTGTGAGCCGCCTGCAATTTCATACGGTAATCTTTTCGAAATAGAAGTGACCAAATGAATAACTTTCAAGAATTTCATGAAGAAAAGTTCGAAAAATTTAGAAAGGCAGCAGCTATACGACGACCTCTTTCTTTTCTTATACTATTTCGTCCTACTCCACCCCCTCTCTAACTATAGGGGTCGCCAGGTCGTCCATTTAGTAGTAAGTGCCATTCAGAAACACTCAATTTTCTCTTTCGGATTAGACGAGTTCAGAATATCCACAAATATGTATAAAGAATTTCACTGACAATTGTTTGCCGATTTCTGATTCATATTCAATACATAATCACCTTTGCGTCGTCGACATAATTCTTCCCAACCAGTGCAATTGGATCAACCAGCTTGTTCGTCTCACTAACCGTTTCCTTCTTCACCGGTCGCTTCATTATCAAAATCCTAAAGAGATGAATAATGGTTTTGCTTGGATAAATCACGATACTTTGGCAGGAAATTGATGAAGATTGCTCGAATCCACGGCGACATTTTGTGAGCAGAACCTGATCGAAATCGGAAATTGACAGTGAAGACTGAAACGACTGTCGAAAGGGATACGAGAATCATTGTTGTGATAAGGTAGCGACCGAACATCGGAATGACGAGAGACGTTGGTGGCATGAGATCGATCAGGACCTAAATTGTCTTGGACTTTTTTTGCTGAAGCAACTCTTCTAGGCGCCTACCAAGAAGAACACAGTCAAGGTGACAAGGATGCTGATGGAGAACGTGATTTTGTGATCGGGTAAATAAAATACAAAGGTAGTCAGAATCGAGATGAGGAAGCAGGGAATGATCAGGTTGCATGTGAAGAATAGTGTCTTTCTCCTTGAAATTTGTCATTTTTCCGATTATAAAGTTAGGTAAACCTCAGAATAAAATAATAAGTTATGTCCACGAAGCGTTCTGGACCACAGCAGGAAGTGTAGAGCATTGAATGACGTTCCGACGTCAGTGATATTAGATCCCATTCTGCGGAACTGAAATTAAAATTCCGATTCAAACGAAGAATCTCTTTCATTTATAGACGACCTGTAGAAGAAGCTTAGATCCATTCCTTTCTCCATGTACTCAATGTCATCATCCCCTTTCTTCTTGAGAACAACCTCTTCTTAAAATTTGTTTGGGTCAGATGAGAATTTTGAGGATTGTACCTTTTGGTAGCTGTTTCAGATCTACATAACGACCCGTATAAGTCCATGTCCCGAATTTCATTTCACATGTCTGTCTATCGTAAGGAAACCTAAATTTCAGCGTTGTAAATTTAAAAAAAACTAAAAAGAAATCGTCGTGATGAATTATTTCTCAAAACATTACGCACCATGTCACGTCAATCTGAAAAATGCTAGACTAATCATGAATGGTAAATAAAGTGTCTCTAACCGAGCAGAAGGACTTGTAGATTGCAGGCGGTTGCCAAAACACTGTCCCATCGTAAGTAACCAAGGCGTCTGTCAGAATCGTTATGTCTGGATCTCCGGCAGCATTATTATAGAGAACCAGATCTGGTAGCCAAATTTGATCTGCTGGTATGTGGAGTTTCTAAATTATCTTTATAGGTTACTTGGGTGTGATTTGATTTATTCTGTTATTATTTTTGCAAGCGAACAATTCAAATTTTATGTTGTTGAATAGAAATTGGTTTTTCTCCAACATACTTTGACTCCACCCCAAACTTGCGGATCCCATCGGAGTTTGAAATCGACCTAGAATTAAAGTTTACGAGATTTTCCAAATGTGTTAATACCCAACGCATCTCTAGCCATAGATTTGTCGTCAGTACTTGATTCTGAAAAATAAATCATATTTTACACGAATAACTGTGAAAGCCCACACATTGTTTAGTCCGAAATCGAGGAGGCAGACATGCCCAAGATTTATCCGTCTCAATCCCAATATTGAGAAATACTCGCCCCTTTCTGTTCGTCCCCGTCCCAGAAAAATCGAATTTTGAGCATATCTCTTGCGAGGTGAATAGTGTGTTAAAATGGCTATTTTGAAAGGTAGAAATAGCACGTGAAAAGAAGGTACTGGTTACAAATCGCTACTTTCTCTCCGCTTAATAGCCTCCCAGATTTTGAACTTGACAATACCTTCTCATCCACATCGATTATGCGAATCAGCGATGCTCCAACATCGACCGTCAGAATGTCAGCACTGTTCTTCACAGGTCGAGGCACCTATTTTGCTCATTTTACTTAAATGCCGGCATATACGGGCTCGCAAATCTTTTGAACAATGTATGATACAGTGGAGGGTGAAAGTTTGGAATAATTATTTTATGAATACAGCCTGGTATATCTGCAATTATTGTGAGGTAATTTTAATGAAATTAGTCCACTATAAATAGTTCAGGCCAACTGCACCCGTAATAATAATTGTTTCAAACTTTCGGCCGCTATTGTATGTTTGTGCTTCAATGAAGTTTTTTTTCGATAACAAATCTGGATGAAATTTTCGAAGCTATTGTCGTTCATCAATATTATCTCTCATTGTGCAAAATTTTAAGAAGATTGATGCAATGAGAGGGGATAAACTAAGTTGTTGCGGACACAGTTTGAAACAATTATTTATGATTATAAATGCAGACTGGCATGTTCATTATAGTGATCCATTAGATTCAGAGCTGGCCAAAGATTAAAGTTTTAAAACTAAAAGCCAAAGACAAAGACAGCTTTGTCCAGCCCTGGTTAGATTGAACATTTTTTCACATGTCCTCCACACCGAATTGATAATTCCTGTCAAGTTGCATTAAATTTGGCTCACGATGATTCAACCAACCAGACTGCATTCATAATCATAATTGTTCCAAACGTTTAGCAGGCACTATGCCAAATATCACGCATTATTCGAAAATTTTGTTTGTCACTGTCTTTCTAAGAAAGCCCATACTTTGTTGTAATAGAAGAGAAGCTCCTCGTAAAGCTGGCTCTCCATATCCTTGGCTTTTATGGCACGCTGAGTTGTTGTGTTTGAAGCTGAACATTGGAATGCCGCCTGAAGGAGTAGAAGAAGGATGAAGAGGAATAGCTGCATGGCAGATAGAGGGAATCAGAAGAATGAATGAGAAGAGCTGCAGGAGAAGAAGAAGAGGAGCAAGAGGAATATGGATTGGAGAGGGGGAGGAAGCAGAGGGAATGACAAGGGAGGAGAGGGGAGGAAGACAATTGAAATGCTGAAAAAGGCATCGAAATGAGCGAAATAGACAAGACCCTAGAGAATGCGCAGAGGAAGAAAGCATGCGAGTTAGGTTAGAGTTGGAAGATGCAGTTTTCCTATGCTCACATCCGAGGATGTGCATTTTTGATTAGATTTCAGATTTCGCTTTAAAAATATAAGACTCGAAGAAGAAAGAGCAATTTAATCCAAGCACAAAATGATGACTATGACTAGTGCTCTACTCTATCCGTTTGTCAGATTTCAATCCGCCTCATTTCGGTACATTCAATCGGGTTCCGATTTGGTCTTTTTATCTGCAAATGTGAGCGAGACAGTCATTAAAATGGCATCAAATAGTGTCACCTCTCCGTTAGTTGTCTGTCAGCAAATATGCTCTACATCCTATTCATTTGTACGTGCATTTTATTTCAAAATGCTTTATCTGCACAAACAACTCTGGATAGTGAATATCGAATAGGCATGAATTTATTCTTCGAACAGGCAGTGGAGGTAATTTCTTGCATAGTTGTCGAACTTCAGCATTTGTAAATTAGGCCATATATGAAAGTGCACCTGGTAGCTCTGGTTTCTCGGGGGCTAAGAACAAGTCAAGCAGTGAATTATGGGCAAATTTCCAGAATTATTTGGCAAAGAATTCCGACGTTGAGGTAAATTCGACCCTTTTAAATCTTCATCGGGCCCATGTGGAAATGAAATCGATAGAAACAGAAATCATTCTTATAACGTGATCAGTATCAAAGATCGTGAAACTCTTATGTTTCCTTCATTATACACGATGTGAGGGGCGCATAGGGGTTTCATGAGTTTTCGGATATTGCCCACAATTAATAAGATCAGTTTTGTTTCTGTCACTTTCATTTCTTTATGGGCTTGGTCTTCATTGTCAAAATTTGTATACAGGAAACGTTCAATAGATTTGCTACACATGTGAAGGCGGCACTTCGTGGATTGAAAGATGAAGAGGTAATCTAATAATTGGTTGAAATTTCAATCTAGCAATGAAGTAAACACTTTCTAGGTTGTTGCTGCAAGCCAAAAGCTTATTGAAATGTTCGAAGCCGGCGAGGTTTTCCGGGCTATGATTAATTTCGATGTTGAATTGGCAGCGGTGAAAACTAAAATCGACCGACTTTTTTCATGTTTGATAATTTTAGGTTTTCTTACCTTTATACCAAATGCCTGAACGCAGTCTGTACTATTTGATGATGAACGAAAACGATTTAATTCTACAGGGAACGGAGATATTATTCACATATTTCTATTAGAAATCATAATCGCTACACTTTGCTGTGATGATATGTTTTATGGTGTTCATTGAAACGAAAAAAATGCATAAATAGTTATATTTCGCGCTTCAGTTGGAATCAATTATAAAATGTTTGATGAGAGGAAAGAACGCTATCTGCTGAGACAGCGTGAATGCAGAGATGAGAGAGGATAAGAAATGAGGAGGACGACAACGGAACTGCGTGACCTTCAAGCAGCTTGGCAGCTTCCCCCTCTCCCCTTTCACCTGACCTGTCTGCCCCGGTTCTTGCTGATACCCGAGACTGTTAAACTGCTTTACCATCACCTACTTTTGTCGCTGTTGTCTTCTCTTCTCGGTTTCATTCCATTTTTACAGTTCCTCTGCCAAATGACACTATTCTCCCAGCTTTTGCTTCTTTTCTGTTCAATCAATTTCGCACTCCCTCTAGCTCCTTTGACTAGCGCCCCAGCTGTCCAGGTATTGAAGAAAGGTTAGTGTCGATCTGCAGATAAACAACCACTATATCGTTGTATTAACGATTGATATAACACAGGCAGGCTAGACTCCAGCTGGTTCCATGAATCTGTCAAGCGGATGTTCGCGGAACGGCGAACATGGAGGCGAACTCCATTGGTTTGAATGAATAATTAAGCATGAACCCACTGTCAAGCTGATTCAGATGCCATTCAACTACGACGGAAATCCTAGCGTGGACATTCTATTCAAGAATGAGGCAACGTGGCCATCAGAATCGCACTATCATCGATCATTCTGGTCCCTGGTTATGTGGGCATTGTGGCAGGGCCATTTGACTAGAGGCAATTCTAACCACTTTACTAAAAAGTAGCTAGCAAAAGTTCGGAATCAAATACGAGTTTGGTTATAGCTGATTCATCCGCTCTCATTAACTTATTTACCTGAAACTTGGCAACTTATTAGTGACTTCTAATACTATAAGTTTGCCAAAATTTATTTTAATCTCCACATAACGTGATTTTTATTCCATTTCATAAAACACATCTGACTCCTAACTTTTACTTGCTATATTGTAAAATGTTGATTCCACTTTAGATGTGCATGTTTATGATGGTTCGTTGGGTGGCAACTCAGCTCTGGCCTTGGCCTATTACATGCGAGTCCTAGCCATTCATCACTGCACAATCTATGTGCCAATCGACGTCGCCTTTGACAAAATCGCTAAAGTGTCCCAGATGGGAGTGAAAGTCGTGCGCGTTGATTCATCGAGGCTGTAGGTATCTTTGAATATATGTGAATATATTAAATCAGTTTCGGATGAAATGAAATCACCATAACACATGACGCTTGTTATAACTACAATATCTGAAGAATTTAAAAAAAAAAATTCCCTATAACTTCTTCTTTCGCATCACACAGTTCTAGTTGTAAACTAACAAAGAATATTCAATTTCTCTTTTTTCGTTTGAGTTATTCAAGTAGTTTCTGCAACACGTTTATTGTTTTCTACTCTTTCTGAGGAGGACAAAATAGATGATAGTGTCTTGAATATCTCGAAAGAAACCAAGCCATGACGCATTTAGTCTGGCATTTTGAATATTGTTTATGATGTTGAGGAATATAGGGACTTCAATGTTTTCCAGGCATATTCCTTTAGCTACAGGTGTCATTTACGTGCCTGTCAATTTCATTTCACTGTTCTGTTTTGAACACTATCGCATTTGAGGCAATCGCATCCTCGAGAAGCCGCAAAAATCGACCCCTTTGGTTTCTACATCAATTCTATCGGCAATCTTGCGTATTCGGAGCAATTTTTCCGAGGTCTATTTTAACTTTCGAATTGGTGTTGCACGCACTTGATTGATTGCAGACCCGACAGGGTTTCGCCATAAGAGTATCAACCTCTTCGATGAAACAATGCATCAGTTGAGAGGCGAGGAGAATATCACAAGCATTGATTACTTCATTGCCCCCATAGGCACTGGTATGATGCAATCGAATGGGCGAAAATAACCTGCATATTCGTTGAGGTCAGCTGGTTTCGTCGATTGGAAATGGAGCGAGAAGATGGCCAGTCCACACTGAAATTGTTGCTGTCGACAGTCAGCACAGGTTGAAGATACTTTTGCAGGGCAATGCAATGCTATTAGGCGTCTTAATTTTAGTCTTTACTATGACTACGCTGTGCACGGAAGTTTCGAGGATGAAAGCGGTGCGGCTCATTGGCATCTGCCCTCCATTCCGGAAATGGGAAATGCTCTGCTCGGTCCTCTTAAATATGGAAACAATACCAGGTCAGTAAAGCTGTTTTATTTATCAACTATTGTGGACGTTCGACTACTTGATGATAATAATGAGAAATATCGAATTTTGAACATTAAATCAATGAGTATTTCGTGGGTACACAAATGCACACTATCTTACGTCTCTTTCAATTGAAATGATAGAAAATTTTCGTAGGGTAATGTGCATGGTGCACTCGGGGAAATGATCATTCATTTAAATTTTCAAAATGCGACATTTATCACTTTCATCAATAATCGAACGGACACAATATTGAGTTGTCATGTAGTTTCTTTTCATATTACAATGATTTTAAGTGAATTATCATGCCAATGAGCCGATGAATGAACTTTTGCCTGTCAGAATATGAAATGAGATATATCGGATTATGCTTTATTTCATTCAACTAGTATTATTATTTGTAATCAAGAAATTCTCGTTTAGAAGTTATGAAGTACTAAAAAGAATTTGAATTGTGATTCGATCAAAGTAAAGAAACAATTTAGCTTCCGTCGAGATGTGATTGATCGGATCATCAAATTGCCGGATCTGGCAATAGTTGCAGCGATGCAAGTGCTGAATGAGAGAGGATTCCGAGCTGGACCGAGCACTAGCGCTGGATTTCTCTCAGCTCTGATTCTTGCCGCCACAAACACAAGACCTGTCGAATTTCTGACAATTGTTGTTGTCAAATCTGATAACTCTTACCCATACAAGGATACGTATCTCAACAAAATATGGATCGGATCTCGATTTACTAGATACGGTGGCTATTCGGTGAGTTAACAGTTCATAGTTGTTTGCTATTTTGTTAACTTCATTATCACGAATCGCTGCTTAGGGCTACGATTGCTGGGTCAATGCAGTGAACGAAAGTCTAACTCTTGGCTGGGATCCTCTATCTCTGGCGCAAGATCGTAATTGTCCGATGTTCAGACACTCCTGATAGATCATCACAAGAAAAGCTCTACATGTAATTACTGTCCATATAATAAGTCAGAATTATACTACTGTCATTATTATTATTATTATTATTATTTAATAAAAACATGAATGATGTAATAACAGATATGATTTGAGAAATTATTTACATCATATATAGGAACTAGTTAGCAAGAAATGAGCCCATTTTCACTCGTTACTGGTTACTTCTTCTGCGAACCCTTGTCGCTCACCTTCTCTAATAAACGAGAAATGGTGGGAGAAATGACGATTTTAAACATTTGCAGTCGTTTGAATGTGTTCAAATCCTGAACAAAAATAATACACTGCCGCGCTTTTGCAAGGGGACGGAGCCTGCACTTTCTAATTGAAATAGATAAAAATTTAACATGTGCTAAATTTAGGTTGTTACTACATGAAAATATAATTTATTTTGATAAGGTATTTTGAAAAATGATTATAATGGCATAATTTTGTCGATAAAAATTAAATAGTGGACTATCATCTCTTCATGATCTTGCTTCGTGCCAAATTTCTTCTGGTAAAACCCCAACGGTGTCCAATTGATCATTCTCTAATAATTCTTCCTGATCCTTTGGGCCAGTCTCCAGAATCTCAGCGATCATTCGCTTCTGCTTTAGAAAATCGAAAACAGCTCTTTCATGCAAAATGAATTGACTGGCTCGTAGTTGACCTGGAATTTACTCCAAATGATTATGTCATCAATATTTCTCATTACCTAATCTGAGTGCCAATAGAACAGGAGCAGAAACGAGAAATGCTTGCACTCTGCCACATAGTTCGGCTGCATCATTTCCCAATGCCTTGTCAAATCGGTTCAATACTCAAATTAAACAATTCTGCAGGGAATCGCTTGGTGCATATTTTTATTCAGAATTCTAACGGACCAAAAATTATCGACCCGAAACCTGGCCTGATTCGCAAAATACGGGCCAAGCTGTTAGAACCCTGCTTTTATCTCTCAATAAATGCGCTTATTTCTCTCATAATTATTTCACCAAAAATGCAGAGTCCATGGAAGCTTACATTTGTCAACAATTTCCTTCTTGAGAGAATCATTTATCAGTCTTTCGTCTGTTCGGCTCCTTTCCAGCAAACGTCGATCACATTTATTGATTAGAAACACTATCTGAATCTCTACTACTAATTTGAAAAAAAAAACCATTTCATACTGAAGTGTTTCGTCGAAAGGCAATTTTAGCGAATGCCAAATCCTCGGAGGAAGGCTTTGATGAATCGAGAACTATGAAAAGTGCAGTGAAAGAAGAAATATCGTGACGGCTAAATCGTTTTGACTATTAGATAGTTCGAATGATTGGTAAAAATTACTCGATGAATTCGAAGAAGTTATTGACATGACTAGGATAATGCATTTCCCACAGCTTCACGTTGTAATGCAGAAGTTCGTCTTCAAAGTCGAATCTCTCAATCGGATTCTTTTTCGTGTTACTCTAAAGAAGAAATGTTTATTGGAGATTTAAACGAAGTTCAACTTTTCCAGCAGCAAGTGGATGTTTGGACGTCATTCCTCGCATCGCGTTGATCAGCGAACTCTTGCCAACTTTCTTCTTTCCAATGAAGCCGTAATTGAATGTGGTCTGAAATAAGTGAGAGAATACACGAATATTTCAGACTGATTTTGAATACAGTGGCGCTCATAAGCTTTGCATTATTTTTAAATTTTTGATTCGATTTTTCATCCACTCGCGGTGCACTGATCCGGTTAAAATTTGGTAGATTTTCATACTCTGGAGAACAGAAAAGTCTAGGATAGCTTGTAACACATTATAAGTAGCTGAATGTAATAATGTACTAGTTTATCACGCTATAATAGTGTTTATTTTGGACCTTAGCACAATGTTGCAGTCTTGCACCGATTTAGCATTATGATACATTTAGTTAATACTCGTGTTCCATGCCTGTAACACTTTAAAGGTAGTACAGCCCTGTATTAGAGTGTACTAGGCTATCACGTTTTCTGCAGAATAAGTTTTTCATCCCTAAATATATGAAAATTTTCAACCGAATCGGTCATCTAAAATGGGTGTGCCAGCGGAACAAAAAATATAAGGCTATATAAAATATTTTGAGCTCTTCTTTATTGTTTAGTGCTGATTTATGATTTTTTTTCTAAACATCATACTTTTCCAGTTCTTACAACAGTCGTCTTTGGTTCGAAATTAGCGAACACTCTGTCATCTGTGCCGTAGAGAATTTCGAAACCAGCATCAGCCAGAACCGTACATTTCTCGATTTTGTCATTCTTTCTCATTCGTAGGGTTGGTGATTCGCCTTGGAACTTGAACAAACATCAAATTTATGAAGATCAAATGATTTTGATATACCTGTGCAATAACTTGTTGATACTTGCTCGTACTATCCAAACTAGTCCGTCGACTTCTCAATGCTCTCTACAAAATTTCAGAATTTGATTGAAATAAAAAGAGAAAAACTTCTACTATGAAAGTAGGGCATACAGCTCAGAAATTGTCGAACAAGAATGATACGAAATTGAAGTTTGAGAAAATTTTCAATTAAATAACTCTGAACATTTTCAGAATCTGAGCGAAATCCAAATCAGAATTTAGTTTATCCCTCATTTCAAATTATTTATTGAAACGCTAATGGCCACCAACCTGTTCTTTGAGCATCATATCAAGCTCGGCATGACAGTTCTCTCTTAGATCGAGCAATCGTAACAATTTAGTTTCATCCATTCTGTAGTGAATGTAGCTGAAAAACATAATCTGAAATTCCGAAAGAAAACTACTTGAATTATTTACTTGGTTTTTCCAGTGAGAAGACTCTTGATGACGTGCGAACTGATGAACCAGGCATCGAGGTCGATTAGAATCTTTCCTCTAGTCGTTATTCGTTTCTCCAAAATTCCTCTGGCTAAAGAAACGCATATTTTGATAATTTCACACTATCAGCCAACCTCTAGCCTCGAATTCCTTCTTGACATTTTCATCGAGTCTCCTTCCACTTTCTCTGCATTCCGCATCCAACTCTTCGTCGGTTTTTGTCAGAAGAAATTTGACTTCGTTTCGTCTGAGTAGAAATTTTTATCATTTCACGTTACCTCGTCTAGTATAAATTGGCGTAGCGTTTACAGTGAGAACGCCAACGCTGCTTTCGAGCTTTGCATACAAATTGGCTTCTTCCAATCTGCACTATTAACTTGATTTCTGGTTTTATTCGAATGATTTCCGCGATTTTTTGTTAGTTTGGGAATAATTCAGTTCGATGAATAAAGAAAACAAACTAAAAACCTAGAAAGTGCCGGAAAAGCTAAGATTTAATAAAATGAAAACGACAACGACAGCTGCATTGTGCAATGCACAACTTTAGACTCATATTTGCTAATGCTGCACCAATTTACACTAATCCAAGGCAAGATTTTCACTCAAATTGATCTGTTTGTTACCGAGCTTTGGCGACTCTAGCAAGGACAATGTCGTCATCCGAGGGACACCCATCTGGCAATAGAATAAGAATGCAACGGAAGGATGAAAGTTTGTGATCGCTGCAATTGACATTTCACTTTTATGATGCTAGTAAACGGACTCGTAATATCGATTGAATGTCTGATTTCTATCGTAAATATCAGTGACTCGGAGAAGTCGCGGATAGGCCATTTCCCACAAAATGGTTTGTTGCAATTCTTCCTCCATAAATCTGAAATTTTTAAAAGTGTTTTATTGAATTTATTAACGGATCATAACCTGAATGGCTCGACAGAATCACAGGGATTCCTTCCAGCTGCTTGTGGGTCAGAATGATTCAGACCTCGTAATGCATTAATAAGAGCTGATTTGCCAGATCCTTTCCTGCCACAAATGGCGATGTTCGTCTTGTGCTAAACGAAAAATTAGTTGAATCTTTAAAGATAGTCGTTATCATAGACATGCTAAACTTAAAGTTTGTAAATTCTATAATAGAAAATTCAATGCTAGATTTGTCGAAATCGAATTCGAAACTATAATCGTTAAAGTCGATTAAGACTCGAGTTTTCTAAATCAGTTTTTTCACGCTCATAATCGTTACCTGCTCAACAGGATAAACTCCTTTGTTATAACTGAGGGCACTTTGGAATGAAAAATCGGTCAACGGGCTGTATAGCGGATTTTCACCTAGCGACCGAGACTCATCTACACTCTGAATTATATTCGAAAAGTGTGCAGCTTCACGATAAACTTCCTACTGTGCTAGTCTCAGAATCATTTTTACGTCGTCGTTCCCTTGTTAAAGTGTCTAGTGCAGAATCATATTGTGATATCCTGTTCTGTAACTATCAATATTACCTTACATTAGTATTGAGTTGTTGTATAAGTTCTGCCCTAATTTTCGAACATTTTATATCTCTAACATAGGTTGATGAAACCAAAATTGGGTTTTCAGTGATAGAACCAGCTTAACTTGGGCTTTCATTGCATACAATTTTTGACTCCTTCACTTTACAAACTACGCGTAAATAATAATATGCAGCAACTTAGGAGGGTATTTGTGTCGTTTATTTAAGGCTCTGCTCATCTGAGAAAGACATGAGTTTGCGATTCAATTTAGCATATTCTAAAGGTTCTACTCATGTACTCTACAGTTCACGAAAAATTTCACGAGTGATTTTCTAAAAGGGCTCATTTTCCATCCGGCTCGACCTTTACGCGTAGTTTATAAGGTGACGGAGTCAAAAATTGTATGGAATGAAGACCCAAATCAAATTAGTTTTACCACTGAAAACCCCATTTAGTTTCATCAATCCATGTCAGGGGTATAGGATTTTCAAAAGTTTGGACAGGACTTATGCAAAATAGCCCAATAGAATTTTTTCCACTGACCTTGTTTATCGCTAAGAATTTTTTGGCTTTAATGGTTGGAATCCTCGTGTCGTTTGCATCGACTTGTGGAGGAGTAGGCGATCTGCCCAGCCTTTCCAGAATATGTTCCCCGAATCTCTTCTGCAATACGTATCAGTGTGGTCATTTGCATGAATATATTGGTTCTCTTTACTCGTGTCGATTCGCTATGCAATTCACTACGTCTTCTATTGCTTGGCGTAGCGGGCTGTTCATCGAACGGGTTCAATAATCCTGTCTCGATTGGGGGAGGCTGCGAGGGCACAGGAGGGGGATTGTATGAGGGCGAGAGAAAAGGAGCCCTGGAGGAGACGTGACGACGAGGTGCAACTGGAGAAGGTGAACGAGATCCTGAGTTGCGTCGAGAGGGAAACGACGAGTTCACTGCACTGCTGCAAATGTTTAGTAAATTGCATTACATTGAGGAGTACCGCCGTTGCCACATAAAAGTTTGGAAACGAATTTTCTGATATTTGGCATCAAGGGTGTTCGAAATTCCAATCTGGTTCTGAATCCATATTGGACGAAATTTTCGGGGTTTAAGAAAAATCGAAACTAACTTTTTTCCATTTATGCACAAAATACATTTTTAAAAATTAAGTATTTTGCACTTAGAAAGCATCTACAATTGTTAAACGCATAGAAGATGGGAAATGTGAGCGATTTTTCTTAGTTGTTCAAGTTAAAATCCCGATTTCGATCTCGGATCGTGAAAATATTCAATTTTTATTCCGAATTTGAGTTTTTCAAAATTGAAATTTCGAACCCTCTGTTTGCCATGCATTCTTTGTCAATTTTCACTAAACAGGATCTAATGAAACTAGGCCCAATTATTAGAGAGCTTCGAAGAACAACAATTTTTCAAATTTCATCCAGATCCGTTGATAAATTGTGTAGACCAATTGAAAGTTTTTCATTTAATAAATTTGGCTTTGCTCCAAACTTTCTTGACCAACAACATTCAATGGTTAACCTTGGCATTGGTGTTGGTGGAGGAGCCCTTTGAATTGTCGGAGAACGAGAAAATGAATCGGATCTAGATCGAACAGAGCTGAAACGTAGCGGATAAAGAGCGATTAGCTGTGGATGAATGAGAAAGTGACCTGTTGCGAAGATCGAATGCAATTGGGGGAAAGGGCGCCGAAGGATCGTTCGGAGAGGACAGGGGCGTCGCTCCTGTTATGACCACTTTTGGCAGATCCTCCCCTGCTAGGGACCGCTTGGAGCTTTTCTGGCCCATTCGATGTCAAATTTATGGACTGGACAAACGTAGACAGTCTAAATCGACAAAAAATCGAATAACCAATGCTGCAAAGATCGTGTTTACCTGTGCTAAACCACGATAAATAACTAAATAGTTGAATGGGAGAATGGGAAAATGGGAGACGGGGACTGATTGAATAGAATCGACGAGAATCGGCTTGGGGCCAATCGAATTCCTGTTATTCAAACGACTTTTTGCTATTGAAATGGAGTAGAAGAGAGATTGACAACGAAGTAGAGTTAGAGAGAGAGAAACACAGACTCGAGAGGATCGAGGGAGAAATCGCCTTCCGGTTGCGGCACTGCATAGATTATCATATGCCAGTATTTCGATATGAGGCAGTCATCCTTTAGTTGTATCTCTTCATTTTTCTTCTCTTTTCTCACCCCATTTTCATTCTTCAATTTCAATTCAATCGTCCGCTCTCGTTGTTTCACGCCACACAATTCCATATATGAAATATGCACCAGATGCCAGAGATAATAAAGAAGTCGAATTTTTGGGAAGAAAATGAGCAGGTCGAAATTTCGAAGAATTTAAAAATCAGCTGTTGGATTTCGTTTTCTTGAAGAGAATAATTGAATACTCTGAAGATCTTTACCTTCGTGCTGAGAAGATAATGACTGAAATGAGGTGTTTGAGGTGTGTACTTATCTGTCATTAAAGATTTTCCTTCTTCATCGAAGTTTATAACAACGACATATTTAAAAGTTAGAAACAAAATCTGTTATGCTTTCATAAATTATACCTTGAAAGAAATTTTAAAAAAAAACTCTTAAACATCGAAGACCTCCTGAATTGTAAGAAAAAAACTTTGGTAATATGGCAATATAAAAGTATATTTATTTAAAATAGGCTTCTATTATTCTTATGCTTGAATTTGTTACTAATTGAATCATAACTTCCATATTTTTCAAATGAAAAATGACCAGTTGAAAATGTGTCATCAAATGATTATTATATACATCAATATCGCTGTAGAAGACCAATTTGTAGTGAAACGTCGATTATGATTTGAAAACATTTATTTGGCAACAATTATGCCTAACAATTTATCTACACAAATCATTGACATCTTTGGCGATGCAGGTTTCCTTTTTTCACCAACGTTCCCCTCATCATGATTATATTTTTCTACGAATTATGAGCACGGGAATCTATTTCACTTTTTTTTCTATCTCTCGTTCCGGCTCTCGTCAATCTAGCGGCGGCGATCTGTTCGACCTCGCTCTCCGCAAACAGACTGTCCAAAGCAAGCAGCCATCAATCCAGCATGATCCGGCAGTCCGCTGCCTTTTCTCTCCTTTTTCCTCTTCCCGTCCTTGTCAGCTGCCGCGTTTCATGTATCTTGCCTGGCCGATGCTCGAGCCCGATTCACACGGCCCCAAAAAGTGCCGGACTATAAAAGCGATATCTGTGGCAGATCCAATGGCATTCGTTCGTTCACTTCCAATCTCATTCAAGCATCGCTCACTTAATGAGGACTAACTCGCTTCTTCCTTTCACGCTCCTTTTCTCCTCCACAGTTTACAGCAAAAGCAGCCAAGACTCGCATCCACAGCAGGTACTTTTCGTATTTGGGTGCATCTTATGTCCTCCGCCCCTATTTAGACAGCACTAATGGTGTCCCGATCGAAGCGTCACTGCAATTACGACGGTTGTGCTCCGTCAGTTTGCAATGTCTGTCCGACTTGTTGCGGCCCTCCTCCGATTCCTATTGCTCCCAGGGATTGTTGCTCTAGTCCTAGGTCGATTTTTTCTCTAAACTACAAACTAGTTTATTATATTCTTCGGCTAATCTTATCCTTACCGGCATTTTATTTGTTCGCAATTCGTCTTGTGCTCAGGGGGCGCACGAAGTTTTGATTTGAAAACTTTCGAATTCGAAGCCGAAGTTCGTGCACCCCTACTTGTGATGAAGATGATGCCAAAACCGCGAGAGAAGAATTGTTTTCATCGATTTCTCATATCATGCTTTGATTTACGATGCTGAACGTTGAAATGTCTATGAAGAACCAGGGGATAGTTTAGACCGTCTCCAATTTGCTGCAGTTTGATTGCAAATCCAGTGCCTTGTTGCTCTCCACCTCCACCTCCACCCCCTGCCCCTGAGCCTATTCCAGGTATATTTTTTCTTTCATCATTTAAAAAAAATGTATTTTCGCGAAACTATTCGATTTCAGTTCCTCCAGCCGTCTGTTGCAAGGAGTTCCCAAGCATGCAGAATAACTGTTGCAGGGTATTCGCTCATTTTACCTATATGTTTAACAAAGCTTTTCGGAGCTCTGAGTATTATATATATATTTTTTTGAGATAATCGCAATGCAAATCCCGAATGTGCAGCCGTGCTGCTTGGCCGATCCTGTTCCAGCCAACCCTTGTTGCGTAAGCATTATTGCTCTTCTAAAATACGCAGATATCATCATTAAATTTTTGAAGTCAGCCCCGCCACCTCCCCCTCCAACCCCGTGCGCTTGCAGTGCTCCTCGACCAGTTCCGTGCCGATGCGCACCTCCACCCGTTCCCGATTGCCCACGTTTGTTAACTCTACTTGAGAATTTGTTAAAGAGTTGATTTTAGCACCAGTTTGCAGTCCTCCTCCTCCACGGTAATTGATCAAATTTTCCAATGTCTAGTGTTTTTGTTAAATGGTCACTACAGAGTGTGTGTGTGTGTGCGTGTGTGGAAAGTTTGAGCCCCCTTTGGCCGTTCTTCAAAAATTAATTATCAAGATAGCGACTAAAAATTTCTAAAAACTTGAAAATTATCATCTCCTATTCTGATGCTAACTATTTGCATAATTGTACTTCGTCTAACCGCGAATTTAAGATTTTCATACCTCGATTTTAAATGAGAAAACATACCCGACTTTTCGTTCATTCTGTACAAATGAGTTTGCTTGAGTTTACGTATAGGGCATTTTGATTCTGCTTACTATTCAATCTTATCTCTAAAATATTACTCAATTTGAAATTCAGATGCTCCCCAATTTCGATAACCTGTCGGTTGAGTTATCGACACCGAAGAGATGCTCAACAAGCAGTCAGAACTCATCTCAGACTCTGGGTTCACTAATTTATTTGCTCCTACGTCACGGGTTCAGAGATTATTTGTTGTGTTCAGATTTATTTCAGAGTCTAATAAATATTTATTTATTACTTATATTGAAACGTACACCATGCACGGCTATTTAGCGCTCATGTGAATGAAATATGAAGAATGGTAGCTCGAATTTAGTCGCTATACGCTATGTAACTTAATATTTTGTTTCTAGTAAAATTGTTGTGATTTCATTTCTTTGTATCATATAATTAGGGCTTGCAACACACAAATGCGTTCTAATTTTTGCTTATTCAAATTGAAATTTCGAAAATGTAAAAAAAAAAAATTAGCGTTTTTCGGCCACAAATCTGCGCACACTATACAAATAGTCACTGTGAAATGTTATGGCGCAGGTGTCAGGAAAAACGGATTCATAACTTTGCTGTTCACGAACAACAAACATTTTTCAACTTTTTGAAAAAGCGGCGCAAGGTCTCACGTTAAATGAGCAAAGAGAGTAATGAAGAATGAAATTCAACGAGTTCAAACAGCCAAATAGTGTATGCAGATTTAAAAAGGCAAAATACGTGCTCACATTTTCAATTTGTTTTAACCTACTTTTTAGGCAAAAATTTGTTCAGAGAAACTTTTCTAATAGCCCGAACATCTAAGTTGCACCAATATCTGCTCGCAGATATGGCTTTACCCTAGAAGAATAGCCATGAGAAATGTGTTTGCAGAATCCACTCTTACTCCACAAACTCATTAGTACAAATCGTATTTAAGGAAGCTACTGTCAATTCATAACTCATTATAAGATTAAGCTAGCTTATTTTTAGCTATCCTGTATTTTAATGGAGCCTCTCTTACAATATCAATGCGTGAAATTTTTTAAACGAAATATATCATTATTTGCCTAGAATTTTGTTACGAGTCATTTCACTCTGAGAAAATGTACTAATCACTACGGGAAATTAAATACCGACATCTTTACTTTCAGGCTATTGTAGAACTTACAATTAGTTGTCTTTGCAATGACTAAGAAAAATTCGTGTCTTTCATTTCATGTGAAAGTTCTATTATTCTATTTTAAATCAGTACATTTCGAGATGTTCGTTATTTAAAAAATCTTATATAATTCATTTGAGAAATTTTGTTTTAAAATGAAAACTCATATAATTCCCTGTCTGTAAAATAAATTGTTCGAAAGAATAGACTTTTGAGGACTGATGGTTGTTTAGTTTCTTGCATTAATCTCGTCATGCCTCGATCTATCAGATCTGTGACGCAATCAGATTGTCTCCATCTACTGTCTCAATCGACCTTGGTTGTTCAATCACAACCTGTTGAATGTGAATCTCGTATTTTTACTGTTTATCAGCAGGCAAATGACTGTTTGCGAAATGCAAACTAGAACACGAGACATGTGGAGATGAAGCTGAATGAGAAACTGAGGAGAGGGAGAAGAAATTGCGTCACAAGGACGGGGAAGAGGGGAGTGGCTTAGAGCGAAACGACACCTTTAGAACAATGGGTATTGTCGAATTACGAAAGGCAAATTCGAGAATTCTAAATTATTCCAATTATTTGCGCAATAGCACTGACAGTATGACAGTATGAGTGACAATGAAAATGACAGGATGACAGGTGACAGACCCACGCATCATTCATCATTTCACATATTTCCCATACAAACCACAACAAAAAGCTGCCCCGTATCAAGACTGTCTCACTTAGGACAGTTTTGAAAGGGCATCAGAATATGGCAGTGTCTTTTATAAATAATTCGAAATGCAATCAACTCACTCAAGGCAGTTCGACAGTTCGTCTCGAGCGACTTTCAGTTTGATTCACTTCTTCTTTTACTTCTTTCGTCAAAATCAATTCAATTGTCAAGTAACAATAGAACTCGAATAGAAAAGTACCAAAAATACAACACACTGTTGTAACCGAATTAGAAACGGAACGCGAGAAATAGCTTTCCTAAATTTACTAGAAAGTGCAGAAGAAACCAAAACATTCAACAATAGGATTAAAGATTCCCGGAAATAGCTCCCGTGGAAGGGAAGATCGAACCCGTAGAAGGACGAATTGATACTGCCAACGCTGTTGAGAATGAATGGAGACATTATGAAACTGATCATCTAATGATTTTTGTTCTTTGATTTTGAATTATCTCCATTTTTAAACTAGAATAATAATTTTCTGCGATTCAGCGAACCAATTTTACGATATGAAATGTTGAAGATTATGAAAAATCGAATAATTACCAACGAGATGAATTTACAAATTACCAGAGAAGGTGAGAGAAAATCGAGAAACAAGAAATACATTAGTGTTGAGAAATAGTGGCGTAGATCCAGTGGCAGCCAATCATACCTGTCTTCGTCTCGTGAATCAATGCGTTCATCTCTCGCACATCCAAGTTGTTAATCGGTCGGTCGAAAATACGGGCAGCAATGACAAGAGGAATTTCCTAGAGATCAATAGTTAACTTCAGGTGATCATTTGATAGACCTACCCCCGATCGAGCTCTCGAACTAACAAAGAGATCCCATAGTTGTTGCGCTCGACTTGCATTCTATAATAAGAAAACGGCAATGGTATGAATAAACAACAATATTGTAGTCTACCTGGTCTAAGAATGGTAGCAATTCACTTTTTGTTGGCAAGCATACTCGAAGTGACAAATCTGTGTAACTGCCGGGTGGAAGGCCCTAACATTATTTATACTTGATCAAAATAAAACTGCTGTTCACGATAAGTTACCCTCGATGAACATTGAGCAGGTCTGTTTCCTTGATAAATTTGCACGAAATCACGCAGGTTGCCTCCGTAATTCTTGCAGATGTCGCAATGAACACAACTTCCTGAAAATGTATAATTATCTTTAAGACATTTTGCGGCGCCCATATGAATATAACATTTTTATTCTAATGAATGCTAGTTAGTTTAGAAATACGCAAGTTTTTTTTTCTAAAAATACTTATTTAGAATTATAAGATATAAAATTCGGAACAGAATGTCGCATGTTTATAAATTTTCAAGTATTTAAAATTTGAAAATTGACCTATTCCTCCGCAGCCATTTGCATCTGCATTCACACATCTCTCAGGCTTTCCGCTTATTCCAATTCTGGTCTCCAAATGCACGTAGTATTTCTTGTCGCCTGGAAGGCCCGGAGGAAATACCTAAAAACTCTTCAGATCGTCGAATCGATAGGTGGAATTTTCAGAAAAAAGTCAATAATTAGTGAAAGGATGTCGATGTTTGTGTAACGAAATGCGGCAATTCGCAACACAAGTACACTTGAACTGTGTGAGGATGCTACATTAGGAGGCAGTGAGATGCTTTTTGAAAGAGGAAGTGAAAATCAAAGTCGGCATTTTAATAGGAATGAAAGAAATTCCAAATAGCAATGCTAACTGTCGATGGAAACAAATTGTGATGGAAATCATTCAGTTCATCCAAAAATATCCATTTTGAGAAATAGCAACAAACTAGGCCAAGGGTGCGCAGAATTTGAATTCTAAAAAATTCGGAATCAGAATCGAAATTACTCACACATCTAAATTAGTTTTTCAAGAAATCACATCAGAATTCGAAATTTCATGATCACGATTTAAGAACATTTTTAAATAGTAAAATGTATATGACCATAAGTTTTCTTCCATGAATGGATCCTGAACTTCAAAGATGCTCTATGGATTTTTGCATAGATTAGCAAGATGGCCAATGACTAAAACTACAAATTTCGAAAGTTGTTTATATTATCTTCATACTGCTATTTTTAGCTCCAACCAATTTGTCCTATCATCGCGATTTGTACTTTATCGATTCCTCTATCATTGTATATCACTTCTCTTCTTCATTCTCACTTTCTTTCATTTCTCCTCTTTTCACGTCTTCTTGTTTCATCTTCATCTTCATCGACAGGTTCTCTTCATCAAAATATCATAACAAATAGCCCTAATGACTAACGCAATTTGATTATTGCAGTCAGAGTAGCCGAGATATTTTTATCCTTCAGATAGGCAGCAAATATTTTGTGCAGAATCGATCATAAACATAGTAACAATAGCGCAGAGCATAAAATGACGCGAATTTAACGATCAGAAATTCAGAAAATCCACGAAAATAGGTGAGAAAGTAAATAAAGGACCATTGTTAACCTAGCCGCGAATAAATTTGAAAACTCTGCATTTTAGTACTTTTTCCTACATGTAACGATGTATAAGGATTTGGATTCAATCGTTATTTTCGACTGTTTATTTGGCGTCCATGTGGTAATGTTGTACGACTTTCCAAAGAGGGAATTTTTAGAATATTAGAAAAATCAAATCAGGATACATTGATTAAAACACTAAAAATTGCGTGTTAATTTAAAACTTTAGTTTACTATGCATAATGTTTGAATGTAAACTCAATTAGTTTACCTCGACTTTGCCTCCAGCCATTCTGAAGCATTTGTGGTTCTGTTCATTGACTTCCTCATGAAATTTAACTCCAGCGGTTTTGTACGACGGGAATTTAATTAGAAGGTTTTCCTTTTTCGGTCCTGAAAACGAAAGATCAGAAATTGATAGGTTAGGCGGTCAGAGGGGGATGAAGTGATAATATCTCCCTGATTAGAGGATTTGATCGATTTTCAATGGATAATAAAAATCGAGGCTTTGCATTCATTTTGAAAGAAAAAATCTTTAACTTCAATGTAAAGAAAGGATAACTTTTTAGTACTTCTTGTGAATAAATGCACAGATTACATTGCATTGTAGTGGTCATTTATGAAAAGTAAATCACGCCGTTTGATCTTAAAATGTTTTAAATAAAAACTCCTTGCAAAGTTTACTCTGTAGTATTTAAATCGGGAAAGTGTTTTGAAAAGAATAAGTGAGAGGAATAGTCTCCTCCTTTCCCAAATTTCGGCCTCCTAATTTTTCGAAATTGACTATACCTGAGCTAGCAGAGCAAGGAAAATGTCGTTCTATCCGAACAGAAATGTCCTGAACGGCCTGGACCCGGAAAGTGGATGAAGAAAGGTAGCAGAAGACGAGGAAGAGCGAGGGCAGAAGCAGTTGCAGTCGAATCATCCTGCTGCGAGAAGACAGAAATCGAATGGGGGAAAGACCTGCAGGGGCGGGACTGCTTGAAGGAATGACACAGTGACAGAGGCCGTGATGTGTAGCTACAGAGACCGGGGGGACAGTGACAGAGTGACAGGGGGGCAGGGCGATTGCAGACCGCTCTCACTCACTGTCTGACTGCAATCACTCTAGCATTCACACTACCACTCCTTTCTCTATCAATTTCTCTCTATTTCGTATCAATTCAATTTCGATTATTCGCCGATCTTGGCCCATTTCATGCATTAGCCGGTAGAGTTTTAGTCAAAACTCTGATCTTCACTAGAATTCTGACTTGTTATATTAGGACTATTCGCCTAACTTTACTCTTCTTATAAATAGTTTATCTTTAACTTATGCATAGATCAGATTATTATTAGTGATTGTTTCATAGTTGTTAAGTTTCAAACACACAATAGCATCATGCTATCATTAGTTTGTCATAACGCTTTAGACAAAATATTGTACTTTCAGTAAAATATTTTGATAATTCTAAACAACTGCATTATATCTTCACCTTTTCTAAGGTACCAATAGCTAACGAATAATTTATTTACAAAACTCAAAACCTACAAAATTATTAACTTTATCTATTGTTTGAGGACTTTCAGATTTGCGTAGATCTTATGGCAAGCGATGTAGGGCTGAAAATAGAAGAATAATTTGAATAAAAATGTCCCAATAACATACTTGTTGAGTGGCGATCATCTGATTAAATGGCAGAGACCAGTAGACTTCTGCTGGCAGTTGCTCGTTCTGAATCGAATCGATTATAATCTTATCTGTAGTTATAGTAGCGAAGAAAAGTATTGGATTATCTCCTCATATCTGTGTTGATTTCAGTCACCACCTATCTAGCTCTTTATACTTATCGGATTGAATTAAAATTATACACATATAATGGAGTGGAACATGTAAGACATGTCAGTATACCAATTTTCAGCTCAATCCGATAAGTGCTAAATTCTGGAATGAAATCGAATAGGATATGAGGGCAACCCAATACCTTTGTCCGCTAATGTGTGTCTAATTTTTATTGAAATGCACCTCTAATAACTTCATATTTAGAATATGAAGCACCAAAGTCAGATATCGATTTCAGAAACAATGTTTCTGGTTATAAGGCCATAATAAACAGATAAAACGTAATTTGTAAGTTGAATATTGACTATTTAGGAACTCAATAAAGTACCTTGAAGAGACTTTTCTTTGTCTTTCTATACACCGACACTACTCGTGCCTGCGTTGACATCTGCTTGCTGACATCAGAGTCGAATAGATAAACCGTTGCGAAAACGCCTGTAGCTCGCAAGGAATTTTCATTCTAAACTAGTTCATTTTACAATAGTTAGCAGAATTTTATCCACCTCTCCCTGTATCAGTTGCAGGAACGTTTCTTTCGAGAGCCCTTGCGACTTCAGAATCTCTTCCATCTTGGGCAGACAGAATTGCAGATCAATGTTTTCGTATACTCCCTTCTTGAGTCCATCCTAAATTATATGAAATAAGTTTTATTAAGTATGGAAAAAAACACTTCGACTTGTTAAAGTTTGAGATGAAAGATGTCTTAAATGAGATAAAGATATTGTTGCAAATGCCTTTTTTAAAACCTTTTTTCATCACCTTACCGTGCATTTAACAGGCTTCCCGTCCAAGAGCAGTTGCGCCTCCACAGCCAATTCATCGAAGTTCTTGCAGACATTGCAATAAAGGCACGATCCAATTCCTCTAAAATCTTGTTTTGATAACCCTACTTCTTTTAGTTCGAAAGAATATAGTTTTATTAGCTGAAGTGATTAGGAATCACTAACCCACAGCCGGTTTCCGGTTGCTTTTGACACATTTCTGGAACCTGCTTCTTGTTTGGAGAGTTGCGAATTTCGATGAATATAGATAATTCTCCTGTGATGTCCTGTAAATCAACAACGATAATTTACTCTCCAGTTTCTGAGATCGATGTTCCGCTTTTCTCTGGGTAAAAAGGGTGATGCTAAGCCTTTCCGTTGATTTCCTCTTTGTCTCTCTCTTTTTCTCTTTTAACATTATTTTTACTTGCGATTGGTGTCGTGCTCGCACCATCGTTTTTGCCCAGAGATAGAAGCAACACCAATCTCAGGAATTACGTATACTGCCAAGGGGAAAAACTAGCTAACCTCATGAATTTGAACTTTTCCTCCGATCTTGAAGCAATTATTCTTTCCTTGCACGGTTTCCAGCTTCGGCCCTCCATTCGCATTTCCCGCTTCGAACTCAATCTTCTTATGCCATTTTGATTCTGAATGAAGTTGCTTCAGTTTTATCAGATCAGATATAATGACGACAATAAGGACTATTCGGAAACCTCAAGCCATGCGAAATAGGGTGAGGGATGATAGGGAAAAGATTCTTTTCTCACACTATTTCGCATGGCTTGAGGTTTCAAGTTTCCGACAATAGGTTTGAAACAATCGATAAATTTAGGCATACATCCTAATTTACTAACTTGCCATGATCTAAATACATTCTCTTTTTCATTTTTGAGAGAATTATGAAAAGTGAGCGATGAAATTGAACCCAGATTCGTGATTATTTTAAAACTTTTAGCCATCATTTTTATAAATTCTCTATTCGTACTCTGAGAGTGAATGCAGGGCTGGTGCTTGATGAGATCCAATTGGAAGGAGAGTTCGTCGTGGAAATCGAGTGTTGACACCAAGTTGGTTAGCAGAACGGGGATGAACAGGCAAAGGGGATGGAGAAGCATGGGTAGATCAGACTGGGGTAGATGGTGGCAGAAGTAATGGGAGATGGTTAGGGGTTAGAGGTTGAGAGGGTAAGGTGAGGGGAGCGAGGTAAGGAGAACCGGATAGGCGGAAGAGGGAATGAATATGCTATAACTGCTTCAACGAGAATGGCTGAATGTTGTAAGTGTAAGCAGAAAAGCAGGTATAAGATTGGCAGATGAATGGAAGAAAAGAGAAGAAAGTGACACAAAAAATGGTTGCTTTTACCTGAATGATTGAATGAATGAATGAATGGAGAAAGGAATCAGAATCAATGCAAAGCAGCATTGCGGAGATGAAAAATATAGTCCCATTACAGCAATGTAATCGCTGCGTATATTGATTACGAATTATTACTTGACACATTTTAAATAAATAGTTATCTTCGTCTGAGCACTTTAAAACGGAGAAAAATAAGCTCAATTTTAAATTAAAACGAAGGTGGCTTCTCCATATCTAAAGTATTCGGAGGAGAATGATATAAATTTAAAGTTAATTTTGAATGAATGCAGTTGCATGGAGTTTGTGGCAGGCGATGAAGTGGGACTGTGAGTGAAGCAGTTTGTTGAATGGCAATGCCCAGTGAGTCGAGGAGTCGAGTGGATCTGACGATGACAATCCTCGAACTCGTCTGATCTCATTCTCCATATTTCGTTGAGATCTAAATGTCTTCTTCGTCCTTATGGAAAAGAACATATTTGGTTAACATTAATTTGTTACACACTCGATCATTCGATCATGTTGCAAGGCATAAAGCGTACGAACGCACAGACTTACAATATCAAAGGCCGAACGTCGTCTTCGAACGCGTAGACTGTCACGAACAGATTGAGGCGCAGGCCTCGGGCTGTCTGAACGAGTCTTCTCACATTTAGATAACTCTATTAATGTAATCAAGTGCTTAGATTTTTCTCGTATTCGAGATTTTACATAATGAAACTATTTAGCCCTATATAATACTAGAGGATTTTCTCATGGATGTGTATGAAACTATTTCTTGCTTCAGGGAGAAACAACGGAGATTTTACTAACTTTCACAAAGTTGACCCCTTATACAGTTACGGACAAAAGTAGTGGATCATCTCTTATTTAGGTTTTGTTATTGTCAAGCCATTGCCACTGATCGGTTAAGGCTGAAACTTCATCATATACTTGCATGCATGCATGCGTGCATACCCCTCTATGAACGCAAAATTTACCCCGATCTAATCAGTGGCCATGGCTGGGCAACATCGAAACCTAAATAGGGATGATCCAGCACTTTTGTTCGCTACTACGCAATTAAAAACCTTCAATTTTAAGTTTTAAAACTATCCTATACTTTAGTCATACGTTTTTGGTGGAAGCAATCAAGTGATCGATTGCATCGTCCTCGATTCCCTGCATTTCCAGGAATCGTGCCAGCCGTGGGATGCAGAATTTCAGCCTGACATTGTCGTAATGTCCTGGCTAAATTTCATCTTTCCATTAGCTTCTATAATCTTTATGCAAACCTCTACGACATCGCAGCCCAATGGTCTGTCATTAACAAGCAACTCTGCTCCTAGTAGACCTTTCCATTCATCGATAGAATTGCAGGAAGTGCAATACAGACACGATCCAATCCCTCCACATCCCGTAGTCTCATTTGCACCGTAACACCTGAAAATAGTATCTACCAATTTTTATAAGGCGAGATTAGAAGAAAAAGTATAATTAGCTACGAGACATTTCGCCAGGCTTGTGCAGATCTGCAGAAGTCTGTACATTGACGAACGTGAAGATCTCTGTGTCGATTTCCTCATAGATACGTACTTTGCCCTGCAACAACTGTCATTTCACAGATCATCGGTGGAAAACAATCGAGTTAAAATAGTCACCCTGATAGAATAACATTCGGGGTGATCTTCATCTTTCTGCAGCGCAAATTTGCCTCCTCGTTCGAATTCAACTTTACGGTTCCATTTCGAACCTGAGGATTTTTTTTTAATAAATAAAAAAAACAATATCAAGCTATCAGAAATGAGATAAAGACGGATAAAATAGGTGATTTAATCTTTATAAATCTAGCACTTGAATCTGAATTATTAATCAAAGTGTATGAATCAAAACGGAAGCGGGATCTTATTCCCTCATTGAGAGTAACTTCACAAGAAATGTGTAAATCACGGACCCATAACAAAATTACAGGATTTCGTTAATTCGATAGCGCTGATCCGAAAATCAAGTTAAACAATGCTAACCGTTCACCTTGATCCGAGGATTTGACCCGAAGTTTTCCCAATGAAAACTGCTGTTACAGGGAGAATGGCATTGTCAAAGCTCGGATCACAATGTACTCTAATTTTTCATTGTGAATTGTTGCAATGTAAAGATAAAGGGAAATCTTCAGCACCAAACCATGTGTAAGCAGGATGCATGGTCAGTATTCGTTAACCTGATTTCGGTATCAGCATGTTCGAATTAACTTACCTTGTAATTTTAGGACGGATCCGTGATATTACACACTATTTGCATTCCTTGTCAGAAATCATTGAATATGATTAAATATGAAACTTTCTTAGTTTATCTCTACAAATGTGAGATTCTAAACTATTACGCGAATTCCAACTGCAGCTTTGATGTCGATGCAGTGTCAAGTCGATATGTTCAGCAGTAATGAACAAGATGGGCAAGAATATGGGGAATAAGTAAATCATCAGTTAGACAATAGTTGGGCAGACAGCAGACGAGTCTATCTCCGATCCATCGACTGTGTCGGATCGATTCATCCGCATATTCTCCAGCTTTATCTGTCTCTTCCCCTGCTATCTCCCTGTCTTTCATTGTTTCGCATCCAGTTCTCCTCTCGCTTCTCCTCAGTCATTATCAGCCATTATCTTATGGCAATTGTCTACCTCTCTTCATATATTTTTCACATCGTTCAGATTGATTGCTATATTTTTTCTAACTATTATCGGTCTCCTAATTGCTTTTGAAAATTAAATCGATTTTTTGTCCTGTTTTTGTTTTCTGCACCAAATAATTTTGGACTTTTATTCACAGATAGAAATGACGAAATACTTATATATATAATTGAAAATCATGCATATTAATAAATAGCTATTTAGAACTAAATAATACCCATCATGCATACGATATTTCTGAAATGCAGTTCAAAATTACTCAGAACTGGAACTGTTTCACTCAAAATTAGCTCGTGACATTGCATAATGAGGATTGTTTTCTCGCGTCGTCGATATCAAATTGAACCAAAATTAGGAAATAGGTGAATATTGCCGAGAAAAGCTGAATATTTTGCATTTTTGGCTTCACATTTTTAAAATTTTACTTACACTTATTAGAATTTTCCTGTTCATCGGGAAGAAGTGACTGGCTGATAGCGAAAGTTTTGTGGCCGATATTTGAAATGCAAGGAAATTCATTTGACTCTGAATTATTCATCATTGAAATGGTGCAATATTCATAAGAGGGTGTTGAGTTGTAAAGTTGGACTTGAACAAGCTTTTCGACTTACCAAAATGAGCAAATCTCTTTCTTCACAAAGCGTTTCGTGATACATTTTGAATGAAGCTGTCAACAGCTTTTCTCCCTGAACTTTGTTGTTACAGTTAGCTTCGACTTTTATATGAGGGCTTAGATTGCAGTTAAAATTCTTATTAAATTTTCGATATCAAGGCTTTTGCCATTGTGATCCATTTTTAAATTTCACCAAGTATAGGATTAAGGAAGAGCTCGGGTAGACTAGGCAAGATAAATGAGACTAGAACTGCCCTATTGGATCAGCTTATCAATTTGAGACCAGATATTCTCTACCACATCCTATACCTAGCTATGTATATTCTAGAATCGTAGATGATGCAATATTGAGTGCACTTTAGAAATCGACGAACGATAAATAAAGTGAACTTTGGTAAACGTTCAATATCAATTCGTCCATGATATAATCGCTGTCTAATTTTGAAGTTACCTCTTCATGAACCATGAAAGCT
>LIAE01010508.1:107808-127270 GCA_002287525.1 Diploscapter pachys | reverse complement strand
GGAATTAGACTAGAGTGGAAGGACAAGTGGAATGAAAACAGGCGAGAAACAGCTGGAGAATGAGGGAATGGGGATAATGATTGGGACTGAAGAGGGGGGAACGGAGTCGGATGACAGAGGCGAGAAAAGGGGGAAAAGAGCTGCAGACGAAATGCCGGAAATGGGATAGACAATGGAGTGGCTAGATGACTAGAAAACGAGAATGCACCGCATATCCAGGCATTTATCACTGTTTCATGACGAGTACGTGGGAATGAAAGTGCTGACAATTGGGGGGATATTTGCCAGTTGCTAGTCGCCTGTTGCCTGTTGCCGAATTAGCGAATGTCTCAGACCTCTGCACTCAGAGTCAGAGTCACTTTGTATGCCATATGCATGCATTCTGCTGTGCTTATGTTTGTTCTCAATGCTTTATGACTCTCATGCACTCATATCCACCCATTTGGATATAAACAAAAGAATGAAACTGAGTTTCCAATTACCTAATTTGCCCCTCAGATATTTTTAGCTAACTCAAAATGAGAGCAATTTCTCAAGTGAAATGAAAAAGGGAGCAAAAATTACTTACACACCAGTTTTTGGCAATTTAGTTTTCGCCTCCATTCGCGTTCTAGTCAAGAAGTTTAGCTAATTTTTGTCTCACAAATCGAAGAAGTCAAAGATGAAGTGGACTACAAGCATGCGATGATAAATCGCTGCAGATGTTTAGAAAGAAGAATAGCCCGAATTTTATACCTTCATTTATTTTTCTGGGCTATTTTGATCTTCATTCGAGGTTTATCAGTTATGAAATAATTTCCAAAATTAACCTGTTTTATCGAGCCATACAGCGAGATATTTTGGGATGTGATTCATCTTTTCTTCTTGTTCTCCATTCTCCTCAATCCCACTCAAGCTCAGACGTTCGACTCGTTGCTTGCATTGCTCTGTATGTCGAGGTGTTGCTTTGAAGCGACGAATCTGAATTATTTGATGATTTCCAATTGACAACGATTTCAACCCTAGTAAATATAGATCGATTCTTGACGGTGCTGATGGCTGCCAGTGTTTCGTGTGGAGAGCATCGACCATTCGCAGAGCATCTGCGGGAACTGCTCGAGGAGTGCGACATCACACCAAAATGAAGGGAAAACTTCTGAAATCAGAAATGATGATAAATTCCGAATTAGGGAGAGAGTGGAATTCTCACTCAGAATTAGCAGCCACTCATCAGTTTAAAATAAAGTGGCTGAAAGTGCCAAAATTCTGTCGAGGTGCCGAATTATGTCTCGAATTTCGCAATGACAGGCAAAGTTGCGAGGCTCTGGAGATGAATATGAAGTTACCACTATGTAACCCGAATATCTTACTTCCAATTTCAATTATGGCCCATTTGGAGCAAAAGTTCGGATGCTCGTTCAATTTTCAGACAGATTGTGTTACCACCAGACAAATCGAAAGAAGAATAAACAAAAAGTGATTGTGAATTGAAAAAGCCGAGATTCTCACGATGAAGTAGCAGTACAGGGCTGTACAGGTTGAAATGTTTATCTGAGATTCGTCAATCTCCTTACCTATCGATTCAGTCCATGTTCTTTTTCCATCTGCTTCTGCTTCTATTACCCCCCATCCATCCAATCGATGTTTTCCACCAACCGACAAGCAATAATCCGGGTGAGTCCACATTTATCTCATTTTTGCATTTATAATCGCAAATCTGCACAAACAACGACGATTTTCGACGCTCAATAAGGATGAAATATTGCCTGAGCGCATATTTTGAAGCTGTCATTTCGAGACTATTTTTTTTAATACATAATGCCAAATAATATAAACAAGAAAAAGAAATGGGATTTGAAATGATTCGAAAATCAAAAAGTTAAAACAATGAGATTGTGCCCCTACATAAGGGGTTAAAATTATGTGTGACATGTCAGGGTAAAAATGCACCATGGGATGTGTAATCAAACTGAGTGCGAAGTGCCAACAATAACTATTCACAAGAAATCGAGTAACTACTTTTGCTATATACTTAGAAATTTATTAATGAATTGAAATTACTATAAAATAAATATTGGATTTGGTTTGAGGTTTTGATACAACATTTGTAATATATGTAGCTTCAGAGTTAGCAAAACCCGCAGAGATGTCCGCAATATTCTCTCCTGGTTTCTAGAGGATAGAAAGTATCCTAAATCACATTAAGAGTAAATGTCAGTAAGGACCAAAGTCGGTGTTTCCGGGGGTCCTCAGATTTGGCTGATTTTCACATATTTTGTTCAGTTTTTCAAGCTGATTCTCATTGTGCTATCCGTTTTTCGAAAATAAATTACTGTAGTGGATTACGGTAGCTTAAAGTTTTGACAGATCAGACCTCGGGAAAAAATGACAACTTGCTTATTTCTGAACCAAATTGAAGAGGCTTTCAAATAAGCCTATTTCCAGCAAGTACCCCAAAACATTCATTGGGTCAAAAATGGGAAAAACTGAACAAAATATGTGAAAATCAACCCGACTTGTGGATCCCTGTTTATACCCCTTGCTAAGACTTTGGTTTTTGCTGACATTCACCCTTAAATTGGAGACATTCGTCTTGAGGATTAGGTTCAAATCTACGTAGCTTCTATGATAATTGCATTTCATCAAAACACTTCAATGAAAAATTTGAATAAGATTTAAGTGGTGATAGGAATGTGTTACACGTTCATGAACAAGATATTTCAAGTTTAGTCTTCTCTGTGAAATACTCTGATTCCCGTTTCATCATTCATCTCAGTTTGAGTTTCGAGAAAGTAAAGCATGGATGCCCAGTTTCATTTGTCGATACTCATCCCGAAAATAAAAATCAAATTGATCTGACCTCTCTGAAGAGTGTTAAACAACTTTATTAATGAATCATAGCTTTCGATTTGTTTTCATTTCACTTTTGATAAAAATGAAATTTTTTATTCACAATTTTCATTTGAAAAATGAAATATAAAATAAGAAGGATAATCAAGGGCATGTCATGGGAAGCCGTTCGTCCGTTTCGCAGGCATAGTAATCCCCACCATAATTGCACTAAATATTGGATATGATTTAAGGAAAGTCCTTTATAGGGTGCATGATAGTTTTTAAACTATTTTCATGTGCTTTTAACAATCAAAAATGATATCTTTAAGAATTTTAACGAATCTAATATCGGGTCAAATCTCCCAAATCTGATCATTCATACTTCTCTTGCTTTTCATTGTTTTGGTTATTTTTAACTAAAATATTCCATACCGTAAAACCTGTAATAAATATTTGGGGTTTTTAATTTTCAACCTCTCAAAAATAAAAAAAGATTCTACTAGAGAATTTACGGCATTCGTATTTTCAGATTAAACTTAATCTTACATAATAGTCGCCCCATAATCCATTTGAACGGACCTAAAATATTCATTATAATATGCATTTGGGTTGTTATTAATTTCTGGATTTAATGAAATTTAATTCGTTTTTCCTTGATCTAAGTCAACTTCAAAATCTCTTATAAGTAGAGAAGTCAAGTAAATTTTAGGAAATAGATGATCTCGGTAATTCATCAAAATAATATTATTACAAACTCAACAAGACAAAAGTTTCTAGATTTTCGAAAATGATCCACTTGATATAAATGAATCCATTTTTGTGCAACGGTATATTTTATAAGAGGTAAACATTTAAATGGATTAAAATATGACTCACATAACCACAATCTCCAAGGCCACCTGAAGAAATTTAGTAAAGCGCATCGAGAAATTGAAGAACTGATTTTCATAAACGCACTACTATAAAATATGGAGATTTGGTATTGAGGTATTTGTGCATTTTTGAAAATCAAATTCTTCTTCCGTTGCGATTAACTAAATTTCTTACCCGGCTCCCTAAATATAATTAATAATTATCCACTAGTTGAAAATTCAATGATTCATTATATCTTGTTCTTTTTATATGTATTCGAGACCTGGATTTATGTAGTGATCATGACTTGTGCTGATGCACGCGAATGTTTGAGATTCGTCGCGATCGCTGTACGAGAATCTCGATCAAGCCTTAACATTCGCGACATCAGCACGAGCCATGCCCACTGTTCCAATCCAGATCTCTAAAAGAGCCGAGGGTACTCTTGCTATAGATTTTTGATTCAATTATCCAATTAAGACCATGGTTACGGGGAAACTTTTTTTACTTACCCCCTGCCAGTATCCCAAAGAGGACATGGATATTCCCGGCCATTACTGTCTTGTACACGCTTCCCCTAAATTTTTGTAGCTAAAAATACAGAGTGATGAAAACAAATATCCTTGAACTAATCATAGTAGGCAATCTGGAAATGTAGAAAGATAAATCATAGGAACATACGAAATAATATGGTAAAAGATACTCTAGTCTATCTTCTCCTAACCTTTTACTATTTTCGTATGTTTCTATCGTCCTACTTTTCAAAATTGCCTATAAGTAGAATGATGACTCACAGTAGGATCGCCTGCGATTTTATGTATATCAATCCAAGAGTTGGGAGCGCCCTTCGAAATCACTGAAAAAGGAGAAAATTAACATGGCTTTAATTATCCTGTTTAATTTTTGATAAAATTTAGTTAGTAAGAAAGTTCGGCCAACTTCGACATAATTTGGATGAGTTTTCCGTTGAATTACATCTTCTAATAAATAGTAGACTGAGTTTATTATCCGAAAAATTTGGGAAGGCTACAACAGGAAAGGTTCGCTTTACAAAGATGGGCATAGCTTTACTTAGGATAGATCGTTTTCGAAGATCTAAAGAGTTTTGAGATCAGCATGACTTCGATGATCAGACTGATATCAAGTTTAAACGTTAAAATCAATGTTGAAAATTGATTTGGTCTTTCTAACTATTAGCTTCCTTTGTGAGCAGTTTTATTAATGCCGCAAAATGAAAAAAATACGCAATTTAGAAGTTGAATGTTCCAAATTAATTTATACATTAATAAATTCTCATGAAATTCCTTACCATAACTAACTAAGTCATTGCCTTGCTGTTTATTGTAGAGTCTTGGTAGATGGCACGTTGAGCATAATGTCTTGCAGTTCGCATTTGATGTGTTCCACTTGTCAGCAATTGGAACAAACTGTAAAATCCTTGCTATTCACGAAACGAAGATGATATTCAACGATCACCTTATAGCATTTTCCTCTGACAAAATCCCAGACAGAAGGACATTGTTCAGCTGAAATTGTTGAATTTAGATTTGATAAACGTTTTTTTTGCTTGAAGAAGAAGGGGTTTTCCTTTATTCTTTAATCACAATGAATTATTATTGAGGAAGAGTAAGATCATTCTATTGTTTGAAAAAAACGACTTGATCGTTTATTCATGTAAATTTGATGTTGATAGCTAGGTTCGGTTAAAAAGAAGTGATAACGCTTTCTTTGTAATGCATACACTATTCCTACAAATTTGATGTATGAATTTGAATCGAATTTAATGAATGAATATGCTCCCGGAACATATACAGTAGTTTTTTTTTCCAGAAAACAAAATGATTCCTCCGAAAAGGTGCATGAAATTTATGGACTCGGACAATAGATTTCCTCTTGAATTGATAATAAAATGGTTGGCTTGAAAAGTTGTTAAGACTTACCGCATTCAGCTAATGGAGCTTCATTTTTGGAACAATTGATTGCACTAGCTAAAAAACTAACATTTAATGTCAATTTTCAAGAAAAGGATACGAGAATATTTCTATAGGTAGTCTACCAAAATTTAGGTTCAACTTGAAGCTAGAGATATCTATTATTTATTCCCATTCAATTTGGAGTCGAACGATACCAAACATGGTATTGTGCCAAATGGTAACGACCCATATGGTAACACAGTAAAGTGGTAGTGCGGTATTCTGGGAAGCAAAAATGAAGTATTGCCCTTAATCTGTTATATTCCGAAAAGATTTCTCAATTTGGTTTTATTTTACAAAAGTAATGAATTTTTGAAGATTTTTGTCATTTTCGTGGGTCTAATCCATTCAAACCTCCATACCACGCATATTATTATAGATAACCATGTAATGTCTTCACAAGAGTTGCTCAGTTTGATGAGCTCTATCGAATGATATACATATTGTGGGGTCTAACCTTCAAAATTGAAATTTCGATATTTGGACCCCCAACTTTGGTGCAATGGTGAAGTGTAGGGTCATACCTAACCTATCGATTTTATGACTGATATTAGTGTAATTTTACCTGGAAAATCCAAATATGAAATAAAATTTTGTCGGCAAATAACAAATCTTCGAGTTATGGTCGATTTTGTGCAAAAAAACGTTTTTGAAACCGTCATTTTGACTTTGGGACTCCCTCCAGCCCCAAACAAGTGATTGATCCCCCTAAACCAATATATTTTTAGAAAGTACATTCCATGGCCATGTTCATCCTTTTTAAATTATTTGAAAATCTTTTAAAATAAAGTTTTCTTTGTACCCATTGAGGGGTGTCAAATCATCAAAACCCCCAACTTTGACCCCCACCTAGCCCCGCCCACTTTTGGAGATGAGACTTGGTCTCCTCATTTTTAGGATCCATGGGTGTATCCATCATATAAGTTTGGTTCGGATCCGAGACACTTTTGCAATTGTCCGGACCCTTGTTCCAGTTATTCGCGGAATGTCTCTTAATTAAATTTGAAATTTTTCCTTCTCCATGATTATCAGCCGTTATCAGTGACAAGATGATTCTAACTGGTAAAATATTGACATATTAATGATCAGCATAAAATTCTGAGTCAAATGAGCCCCATTTTGGATAGGAAATATTGACTTTTGAAAAATCAATTTTATGCTAATTTCGACTATTTTTTGAAGTCAAAATTTTCTGAAATAATTTTTCTTGAAATCCTCATAGTCAATTTGTATAATTGGTATGAAAATTGAAATTTAAAAAAAGTATGACTACGTTTATATATAGCAAGAGTAATATTTAGGATCAAAGCAAATCCATTCGTTGATTAACGAAACATTTTATATCATAATTAAATACTATACTTGTAGACGAAACAGGAATTTGAGTCGGAGATGTCTGAATCGGACTATTAGAATGTAGTGGTTGTGCAGATGCTGTGGTTCTATAATAAACTTCTCAACTTATTATAATTAATCTTCCTTTTTAGTATTTTTGTAGTGTCTTTGTGTCCAAGCTTAGTTTAAGGACGTGCATAGGTCAAAGATCCGTGAACGATACATGTCTGGAAAGGTAATTTCTGAACGAGTTGTAAAAAAGAAAACCCGATCGAATTTGGCCTAACTTTATGATAATTTGAGAACATTTTGTAAAAATTTAATATTTGATCAAATTATCATGAAAATTTAGGTAGCTTTTTTGTATAGTTATGATTGATTTAACCAATAGTAGTAGATTTAGTTTTAATAATGAATGGGTTAAGTTGGGGAAGTGGGCTTAGGTTGATTAAATGGGCTTTTAGATTTTGGGGGCCTTGCGCAATAAGGCTCTAGACTCGGACGGCCGCCCAAGTCTAGTTTAAAATAAACGTGATAGATATTTCAGATATTCACTATATTAGCTAAGTTTATGGTGATATATGTGATCTAAAAATAAGCTAGACCCAATTCCATTTGGACCACTTGCACAAACGAAATTAACCAAATCATTGCATGAGCATGCTTTCCTAAGTTTGTTGATTAAAACTAAAAGTTAGTGATAAATGCTTCAAACCATCTTCCATCCGAAATATACATAGCGGCACATTTATTGTTAGCCGGCTCTCCTTAATTGAAACTGATTAATTTTATCACGAATATGAACAATTGAACATTTCATACCAGAATCCCATGCCCAATAATTATACGGACTATTGTCTGTCCATCTCCAATCGATCATGTCAGATGTATTCAACCCTATTCGGAAATACGAATCCTCGATTTCAAATTCGATTTTAGCCGTTGCTAGATGAAAATGTATATAAGAAAACTAATGGGTCATTATAATTACCTTGTAAGCATCCATTTTCAAAAGCGCTGAAAAACAATCATAGAAAATTTCAAATTTGTCGTATGTCATCAGTGATTAATAAAATGCATACTTGAGGATGGAAACAAGATGATATCCAATTGATTTGCAATAATTTTCGGCTCCATCAAATGAGTTGGGAACTTTAACATATCGAAAGCACCTAAAAGTCGAATGAGTTTCATTTTGCAACTATCTCTACCTCGAATCAAATTCATATTCTCCAGAATGGCATGCAAAAACCTGTATAGCACATAAATGGGCAATTATAAAGATTTTTTGAAATAATAATTGCATTTTGCTAAATGAAGTAGGAGAAAATGTGAAGGGAAATGATTGCGTAATGCGCTAAGCTCTAATTCATTATCAATTTCTTCATTAATTCTATTCGTTATCAGTTAATTATATCAGGTTCAAGACTATATACAGCTATATTATCGATCCAATAATTTACTGCGAAAAAATTAAGTCTACAATAAAGATAAATTTCTAAAATACGATCTTCAAAATAGCTGATGAAGTGAGATAACTTTATAAATTAGATGAAGAAATGGTGAAATTTAAAGTATTAATTAAATAGTTCATTTCATTCGATTAGGCAATGTTGGTCTTCTCCATAATATAATGTGCGAGACGTTGACTGAGTTTCTTCTTCGTTCCCAAATTTGGTTCCAACTCTTCAGCAGACTTGAAATCGCATTCAAATGCTCATAAATTGCTTACAAAAGTTAACTTGGATTATGTTTGATATTTTTAAAATGTAAAATTAAAAAAAAAAATCTTTTAATTTTCAGACAGATTGTGTTACCACCAGACAAATCGAAGGAAGAATAAACAAAAAAGTGATCGGGGATTGAAAAGGCCGAAATTCTCACGGTGAAGTAGCAGTACAGAGTTGTGCAAGTTGAAATGTCCATATGAGATTCGTCAGTCTACTTACCTATCGATTCAGTCATGTCCTTTTTTCATCTACTTCTGCTTCTATTACCCTCCATCCATCCAATCGATGTTTTCCATCAACCGACAAGCAATAATCCGGGTGAGTCAACATTTATCTCATTTTGCATTTATAATCGCAAATCTGCACAAACAACGGCGATTTTCGAAAATTCCGTTAGACACTACGTTATGCTACTTTTAGTCTACTATTTATAATAATCAGAAGAATATTTCTTACAACAAAATTTGACGAAAAACAAAAGAAGAGTTGCAATAGTAAATTTTAAGGAATTAAATAAAGTGTTCAAAATTTATATTTTTAGTTGAAATTTATTGTATCTGTTTTGCGTTTCGTCATTATACGATTTTTTAAAATTTTCGATAATCGTTTCGGTATAGAAAATACCCCAAAATGCCCATTATCTATTACGTTATGTTATATAATTCATATATAGAAGAGGTAACGTACAACCCTGATTTTCAACATCATGGAATTATGTTGTTCGCATTTTATTGTGTGAAATATGAAAAATTTTCGATCATTTTAAATATTATCAAAAATTTCCCTAAATTAAGTTCGATTAAAATGCCCCGACGAAATCGATGATGAAATACGTTCTGTCATTCCAAAGAAATGTGAAAATGATGCTGATTGCGGATCGAATTATTATTGCGAGTCATTCGTCTACAGCCATGCTGCACAAATCAAGATTTGCTGTCCTCACAAAGGTTTTATCTAATTTGTTTCTAATCCCTTATGAATTTTCAGAAAATATTTGTCGTTTATCCCCGGATCCAGGTTCAGCTAGTACCTGTAAAAATAACTCGATGCCACTGAATCGATACTATTTCGATTCTTATGAATTGAAGTAAGAATGGAAAAATTCGCAACTTCTTTAGTAAAACTTATTTCAGATGCAAGAACTTTGAGTATTTTGGGTGCGTTGAAGGAAATCAGAATCGCTTTAGAAGTGAGGGAGAGTGCATGAAATTCTGCCAGAATACTGGTACTAATTCGCTTAGAGCAATCTTTAGTAATGTTTTAATGAGTTCAGCTTGTTTACCTGGAAGTGTTGTTCGACTATCTGCAGGCGGACCTCATTTGTGTGACAACTCTCCATGCCCAAATTCCGATGTCTGCAGATTCGATTCAATTTACAAGAAGCACGTTTGTTGCACGATGGAGATTCGTCAACGTATATTTTCTTAACTATTTTAGCCAAAATATTCATTCGTATTTCAGAACCGACTCAAATATGTCCGACGGATTCACATCCATATCTCCTCGCTTCATCCCATCAGCCTCTTCGTTGCATTCCTCATCATGAATTCGACAATTGTCCTTCCAAATTCGTCTGTTCTTTATCTGGATATTGCTGCTCCTCGATTAGCTCGAGTGAGTTGATTGAAAAAGGCATAATCTTGAATATTTTTTTAGCATCATGCGCATTCGGTCGACTTCCATATTTCGATTCTACCCTTTCTGCTCCTCAGAAGTGCGCATTTTCTACAGACAAAAACGACTGTCCTTCGTCATTTTACTGTTCACAATCTGTAGACAAAGCATTATTTGGCTTTTGTTGCTCCCAATCAATCACGGGTTATTTTAAAATGACTCTTAAACTTATTTGAAATATACATTTAGCTGTTTGTCCAGAATCTAGCACTCCGTTCATCGATTCAGTCGTTAGGCAGTCAAGCATTTGTACCGTTGGAGTCACTCAATGCAGGTATTCAATTAATGGTTTATGAAATTAAAAAAAAGAATCCAAAATTTCAGTATGGGATATTCGTGTCAGAATACAACCAATTCGGTGCTAGGATTTTGTTGTTCTAATTTACCAACTACTACAAGTCTTCCACTAACAAGCAATGATCCATTTTTATTCAACGGCAAGAAAACCTATTATTTCCTAAGTTTCGTGTAACTCTTTTAGATGATGCAAATGAAATGGCATCAAAGCTACTATCTACATTCGTGACCAAATCATTTCGACGATCAATATCTAATTTTATTACTACAAAATCACGACATTCCACAACCACAACGATGCCATCAATTCTAAACCATTACCGTATTCTGAAATGTCCAAGGGGTAATCCTGTTTACTACCCGAATACACAACTGGTAGTGGAATGCACGTCTGCAACTGGATTACAGACAAATTGTCCAGGTTTGTTTGATTTATTGAATAAGCTCGCTGATCAGACTCGATTCTCGAATTTTCTAGGCAAATCGATCTGCGTCAAGGCAGCACGTGACATATTCAATCGCTTCGTTTGCTGTTTCATTCCGAATGCAATTCTCATCGAAAATGTAGGCAATTATTTATTAACTTCATACGAAAATTATGAAATGCAACATATCACAGACCGAAGATAATTCGAAATTGCACGGATTCGTGTATAAAGTGACTGTCAACCCGAGGATAAACTGGGAAACTACACCAGGTTAGTTGATGCGTTTACAGATAGGAATGGATGTACGTGTATATAAATTATTCTTCAAAATCGAAGAAAAGTTGACGCTTAACGGCACGACCCTTTGTAGCATTGCAGAGGAGGTTGGCAATCACATCTTTAATTGAGAATTAATCATATCGAAATTAATTCAATTATGAAATAGATCCTTTACCTGTAGCACTTTTCTCCTTGTTTCACGTAGCACTGCCCAGTTGGTGGGACATTAAATTGGAACTGAAAAAAAGAAAATCTGATTGAAGATTAAATTTCTCAAAAATTATCCTTACAGTGGCCACAATTACAGCGAAGAGTATTACCAATTGAAGGAGGACAGCTTTTGTTCTGGTGAAATAATTCATCCTAAAATGGATTTTAATTATTTCGAGGGAAAAAATATGACAAATTTCTAAATGCGCGCGCGAGAATAAATTCAATGCAAGGCTAAATATTTTGAAACGTTTCTAGGCAATGAAAGCAATTATTCCCGAGACTCTAGAGGAAAATAAACCAGAAACTTTTGATGAGTCGGAGTATAGAATATAAATATTAACGATCAGCTGGCACTTTGAAGAGCAGAAATGATCAAATAAATTGGGCAGTAACTATGAGAGTAACTGTTTAGAGGAGAAAACGAGGGGGAGGGGCAAATCGATCACAAAGACTGAAAAACTGAGGGATGACTGACTGGAAAGTGGAAGTGAGCGGCGAGTGAGTCAACAAATGGAGCACCGATAGAGAAAAATGGAAAAGTTGGGATAAAATAGGGAAGGATAGGGTAATAAAACAGCAAAGGGCAAACTGCGCAGACAGACTCTAGGCCCTATTTTGATTACCAGTTTACGAGAAAAACGGTCATAAATAAATCAAATCGCGCTGTACGTTAGTTTCCGTTGAATTTAAACCGCTTCGATTTTGATCTTGCCTTTATTTATTCGCCAACCAAACATTAAGGCGCAAACAATAATGAAGATATACTGCTGTTGTGCAACCATTATTATTATGACGAATATATGTGATTCATGCCATTCGATTCAAAATAACTATTTTGTCACTTACGGGTGTATTAAAAATGAGACGAAGGGAAAATGAATGAGTAAATTTCATTTCTGACAAGTAATGGGGGAGGTCAAAATGTGCCAATTTCTATAGACGAATTATCAAGAGCTTTGGAAGGTCAATTATCGAGTTAATTAGGGAGTTGTTTAAATTGCTTCGAGTTGAAAGTTCTTTTTGATACATGTACTTGAAGGATCTCGCAGTATTGTTTTTTTTTTTGCAATTTTCAAACCCCGTCAACATCAAATTTGAGAGAGCATTTGCTCTCTCTCTCTCTAATTACAATCAACGCTAAAAATGTAAACAAAAATTCAGATGTGTTTTGCCCGATTGTTGCCCCCTCGACCTCCTGCCTGCCCTCTTCAGATGTCTGCCCCTCTTTCCATCCCTCCTCCTTCTGTCAATTCACAATACCTCAACAAACGTATCGTTGTTGTCGATTTAGCTAATTATCGCAATTGGCTCTACATATTCTGATGTCAGTCACAGTTTTACTTTTACCTTCGAACTACTGATCTCTTATTTGAGATATTCTCTTGCCAAAATTAAAGCATATTTTATTTATTTTAATTTTCAATAAAATACTCAACAACTGTTCAGTCGGTTTAATCATTATCATATAAAATACGAGTTCAGGTTCAAATTTCATATTTCCGTTATCGATAATCAGATTTATGTGCGATTAGTAAGCGCTCTTATCGGTCAAATTTCATCATCATATTCATAGATTGTGTCTCCGATAAAATAATGATTACTAAAATTTTTAAAACAAGAATTGAAAGGACTAGTAATGGCAAGAACAGATCTCTTGAAGTCTATGACTTCAGACTTGAGATGAAAATACCCGTAAATAAAGATAAGTAAGCGATGTAAATATTAATGACACGCCAAATTTAAATATCCTAAGTGAATAGAAATGCCGAATTAATGTAATAAAAAATTTCCATGAAATCAAACAAATTATGATGAAAAACTATGCAAAGCATATTAATGAAGTTAGAATAATTACTTTGGGGAAGGTATCTAAGCACTGATTTTTAAATAATTTGATTTGAATATTAACTAGTATAGATACAAAATCTTTCCTTGAACGTATAGACATATTTAGCGTAAAATTTGTTTCCGTTTTCGTTTACGATCTGTTGGAATGTCTAGCAAATAAACCTGTTTTTCCTCAATATTTCGAGTGCTTTCTTCGACCTCTGAGGAATATCTGCAAGAGTTGAATGCATTGCTTTGAATATGATTGAGTTAATCATTGCATTATCACCCACCTGTTCTTGTTCATCATTCTCAAGCAGAGGCAGTCTCGCGTCAAACATTTGTCCTTCTTTCCCCAACCCTAGTCTGCTTCCTCCTTTCAAGTCAATTGCTTCCTTCCTCTCTGTAACGGATTCCAATCCAATCATTAACCTTTTTGCCCTTCGTCTAATAACTCAATGTGGCAATAAATATATTCAAGGCAGCAATTAGTCTAGACACTTTCACTTCAGAAAATTCATATATCCTTGAATAGCTGAATGTCGATAGGAACGTAAATCAATCGGCAAATATTTAACGCTAATATCATTCATAAAAAGTTAAATTATGTGAATTGTTCCAATGGAAAGTGGCTTTTTCATGTACTCACCCAATCTGGTTTCCTTTTCCCCTGTAGCTTTCCCTTTGTCATTCTTCCTGCATTTGCCAGGATTGTCATCGTCACTTTCCATGCCCTCCTTGCATTCGCACATTTCCTCCCTGCAAATGTGTTGTTCTGACGGACAGTCTGTGTCCACTTCACAGCCTATAAAACAGATGATATCATTTTTGAATGATAAAAAAATACATTTGTGAAAAAATAAATTATAAATAATGAATAATTTCAAATGATGCAACGTTGACTTACTGATCGAACTGACAATGCACGCGCAGTCCTGACACCCCTTCTCGTTGATTGTAATGAAGCAGTTCAATTTACAAAGAGGAGGTTTAGGACAAGCTAAAATGACATATTTAATTAGGAATAATTGATTCATTAAAAAAACAATTTCCCATGATTATCAATTAGGGACTCGACTAGATAGGTCTGAAAAAGCGGCGATAAATTTCAAACGCATAATTCGAATGCTAATTTTGGCATTTCTAAGTATATTTGTTTATCAAGTCTACATAAATGATAATAGCTACTGAAACAATACTTAGAACTTGGTGATAATATTGGGTCGGTCAGAAAGTCCTTGTCGAAGTTCAAATTATCAAAAATGCGAAAATTTGGTAAGTTTATACCCGAAAGGAGATGATATGCGAGCAAGTTGGCAATGATATTAGACGACACTATTCAGCGCAAAATCTGATAGAAGTCTAGAAACTACTTGTAAAACGATATATAATCAAACTCAGTAAGAACTTTCTAACCGACACAAAATATACACATTTTTTATTAACTCACTATCGATAGCCCCTCTGATGGCCTTTGTTTCTCTAATCTGGTTGATCTCATCATCACTGAGCGGCAGGGGAGGGACTGTTATTTCCTCTTCAGTGGTTGTTTCAATCCTGAGTGGTGTTGTAGCCTTGTGAAACCTCTGAAACAATTGCGTGATTGAACGTTCTTGACTTTTTTCACTTGTAAGAATATTCCAAACTACAACTAAAATGTATTGAAAACTGTCAGATTGGATGAAATGAGAGAGTATATTGTAAAGCTAATAAAATTATCCAACTTTTTCATATCTGATCCCGCGTATGATGTAATGGAACTTGAAGTCAAATTTATCTCGAGTGGTAAGCATTAAATGAATCTATTGATTTTTCTCTACCAAATCAATAATGATCATTTAAATTGGTAATTTATTAGGCTAACCTTCTTAATTTTGGTCGACGATTGTTTCTTCTTGGTAACAGCCTTGACTTCAATAACCTCTTCATTTTGTCTGCTATTTCTCTCCTCCTCAAAGTCATTCTCCCCCTCGCTCCTCACGATCACTTCGGCTAATTTATCAGCAGCTTCTGCCTGTGCGATATTCAGCTCAGTTTTCAGCTTCACCGTCGATTTCTCTTCAGGGATCCTTTCTTCTCTTCGTTTATCGTGCTCTTTCAATGTTTCTGTTTGCGTTTCTGTCGAATTCTTCGTGATGTCTTCTCCAGAACCATCGAATTGATCGTCTTCATCGAACTAAAAATGTAAAACTCGTTGGCAGATATGCATAAAACATTCAAGAGAATTTGGCTACAGCGATATGACGGTATAACTGCACGAACGGCACGCTTTTTGTTAATAATATAAAGGAAAGTTTTCTATCAAATTGCACTAGTTTTAGTATAAAATTGTAATTTTATATTGTAGAAAGAGCTTGTCGTTTATGTTGTCATAACGCCATTTTGTAAATGCTCTGCGAGAATAATTTTTTTTATAGAGTTTTGTTGTTAAGAGCTACATAGAAGTCAAGAAGAAGGTGATGACCTTCGTCGCGTTAAGCGCATGAAAACGTATGCGTATTGAATTTCTCTTTTTCAAGAATTATGAAAAATGATGACCGTTTGTAGTCATTAAATAGGAACTATAAGTAATGAGAGGCTAGAAAATTTAGATATGACGAGTGTTTTGCAAATTGAATAGGACTGTGATTGTCAAGGTTTGCAATTGCATTGCATAAAATAAGAAATCTTGATAAATTTCAATGATTGTCATGTTAAAATTATTTTTAGAAGCAAGCATGAATTATGAAAAATCTACCGAAAATAGTTTGTCTTTCTCTTCTTGACTTAATAACGCTTTCGCTTGTTCAACGTCGATAAATCCAGGTGGTAAAGGCACAGAATCAGGTGCTGATGGATCCGATTCCGAATTAGGAGACTTGAATGGCATGAAATGGGTTTCCAATTCTGAAGGTAAATGCCTTACTCTTATCTCGTTTTTTCCTACCTTTCTTGACCCAAGCCATTTCATCTTCACCGTTATTCTGTTTCTCATCAAAGCCCACGAATATATTGCTCTGAAAATTGAGGTCTTTTTTCTTTTTCTGATCTAAATGTTTGATTTAATCTTACACTTTTTAATGCCTCTTGTCCATGTTCAGTATCTGCAGTTTCTGCATCGATAAAAGGATGCCCTTTCGGAGTCGTGAAGGGCATTTCTTCCTCATCGTAATCTTCGCATCGGCCGACAAAAATGAGCATGGCCAGGAGAACGGAAGGGGACCAGAAACGAGATCGAAACGGATTGAGACGGGGATGGAGCAGAGAGGGACGCATCTGAAAGAGAATCACATTGGCAATGGAAAGAGGAAGAAGATGAAGAAGGACAGAGGGAGAGGAGGGAAAGTTGCCAGGGGAGAGAAGAGTGTCAAACCACCTCTTACACAGGCAGGTGGAAAAACTCACCCTTCTGCGGAAAGAAGCAGAAAAGAGGAAGCTGCTTTTGGCAATGCCAAACTCGACATTCATCCACACAACTATGGACTGCTATTCTCCCCGATGAATGCAAGAGAATGGGGCATTCAAATATGCGCATTACACAGTGCAAAGCCACAAGATTACAATCATCCTTTATCTCGATTTTTGCCTAATTCCATTATTCCTATCCATCAAAAATCGCCGATGTTGCTTTCTCATTATTACCTACATTATCAAAAACCACTTTTACAAATAAAATGAGAAAAACATGTCTGTATATCTTTGGAATATTCTCATTCAATATCCATGCTATATGTTTATTAATTGTGTTCACATTAATTTCGTTTGTTAAACTTACCTTCCCAAACTGACTTTCAAGACAAAAATACTCTTGATTAGGTTACTTTCAGATCTTTTTATTCAAAATGTCTATGACATTATAAATCAACAAGAACAAACAACGTTGTTACTTTTCCATAACAATTATCCAAATTCTTTGCATAAATCAGAAGTAATGAATGAGTAAAAACTATGGCAATGATGATTGAACCGTATGAGATACAAATCGAATTGAATCATTGCGGCTGGCAAAGGCAGAGGCAAAAAGCGAAGGGCCAATAGCCTTTGTGCCAATTCTCGAACTCGTGTCATTTCAAGCGCATATACATATTTTTTCATAATGACAGTCGGGTTTTCTTTGCTTTCTCCTTTTGCATATTGCATTACACTCGTTGTGTATCTGGGCTGACCAAATTCATAATTCTGTTACACTGGAAATTTTCACCTATTTTACTCGTTATCAATAAGAAAATTTAGGATAATTATCTTTATTTATAATTTTCCATATAAAAATATAGAAAGTAATTCATTTAAAAAAAAAAATCGATGACAAATGCACTGGCATGCGATATATTCGTTTTGCACAATTTTATTATGTTTTCAGTCCTACATTTGTGATTTGCACCGCATTGTTCAGTTATTCTTGTGCATCGCGCTATGTTCAATGTTGTGTTGTAACTTTATAAATGTCACATAGTGATCTCATTTTAACCATTCATTGAGGGAAGTAAACATCTAACACTTGTCTTTTTCATAATATAAACCAACGCACGAAAGTGAATGCATATCTCACTTCATTTCGAGAAAAAAGTGAAGATCAGTTTGATTATTATTGAGATCAAAACGACTCTAAAAAATTGTCGAGCTTTAATGGAATTCTCGTATTTCCTTGGTAAATTGAATATTTGAAAGAAAAAAAAACTAGTGATGCAACGTTTTAACATAATTTCTGAATACCGTATGCCCTTCTCTATAATATAACTAGGGCCCCACAAATACTATGCACGCTAATTTCTATTGCTTATCCGAAATTGAAAGTCTTACTAATGTAAAGAGAATTCTCGTTTTCTGGCTGAAAGTATCTTCATACTGCTCAAACGGTTCTCAATTGATCTGTGCTAACAAGACGCGGGTGTCAAACCGACAATGAGCACGCAATTTTGATGTTCGAGTATGTTCTTGACAAAAAACCATTCTTCAGTTTTTTGAACGAGCAGCACAGGAGTGCACATCAAATGAGCAAAGAGAGTAATGGAGAGCGAAATTCGAATAATTCAAACAGCCAAAATGATGCACCCAAATTAAAAAAAAGCAAAATGCGTGTTCACATTTGGAGTTTATTTTCACCTAATTTCATGGGTAAAATAGGCATGCGATTTTTCAATAGTCCAATTAACGAGATAATTGATCAATTAACGGGAAATAATCGAAAAATAGCGGGAAAAATTCGAGAAAACAGGAAAACTGATCGATTCTCACACAACGCGACCGCGTTGCGTCCGAGCTCAAAGTGATGGTCCGTGCCACGTACACGAATGCACTTTTGTCGTCTTTTTCTAATGATTTTTCGTTAAAAACGTGGAAATGTGGTGTTATGAATGTTTATTATATTATCGAATAAAATTGATATTATTCAATATTATGCAGCAGGCACACGATCATAATGCACAATGACGAATCGTTGATTCATTATTCCATGTCATCTTACATATTCATTTTGAGTTGTGAATACGATATTACTACGAGCTATTTATGGGGTTTTTTCTTTTTGATAAGATTTATTCAGTTCAAAATCTCATTGATAAAATTGAATTCGCAGCATTCATTTTGTCGCTTTTTCACGAAAGCATCAGAATGATATACATTCACTATTTCGTGACCTTTAAGAAGCATATTTCGATAAAAATACTCAGATTTTCCGAATAATGCCATATGACAAAGTTTCACTCGATAAATAGCGATTTGAACATCATGTAGATGTGCTTGGCGTACATTTGTTTTCGTGAAATTAAAATAATCCCGTCATTTTCGTTGGGCAAAAATATGATTAAAGAAGAAGCGAATGATAATGCATTTCTTTTGACAATATCAATGCATTGCAGCACATCACTCGCTCATCTTTCTCATTTCTTTGTTCTTTGATGAGTGAACTCTTTGTAAAATCGTGTATGATAATGCAAATAATAAAATAAATAAAATAGCGATTTTGGTCTTCCTTACAAGAATATTGTACTTCGCAATGCTCATTTGCATCATTGCAGCTTCTCATTTATTTGTTGCAATTCCGTAAATTACTCATTTCATATGC
>LIAE01010508.1:80742-107598 GCA_002287525.1 Diploscapter pachys | reverse complement strand
GGCAATTCAACGCTGGAAATCCACCCGGATCCGCCCGGATAGGCACAAGTTTCGCTGAGGCGTTTCAAATGCCCGACATCTGGCACAGAAGATTTTGGTATCTCCGAACTGTAACAGAATTACTGATTGGTCTCTTGTTCATTTGGATCAATCGGTCGATCAGCCCAGTTCACAAATCACTTTATTCATTTGCAATTACCACCATAGAGTGTTGATAGAATTTTAAACGAAAAGACAAAGAAAAAACTGCCAAACAGGGAGATAAAACTCTAAAAAGAAAAAAAAACTAGGCGATGATTAAATGAGTGGATTGGACAAGGAAGGGGGATAGGAGCTTAGATAAAATCAACACCTAAGACTACAAAACAGTCAACAATAGTCTCCATAATAGCAGTTCTAACACATGTTCTGAGAAGACGAACATTAAAATTGAAGCAAGTATATAGAAAAAAGGAACGTTTAACGATTACCCGAAATAAAGATGAGTAGAAACCGAAGAGGTCGACAGTCGATGGTGGAGGAGCTTAGCTGGAAGGGGCTGGCGGGTTGAAGATCGGGGGAGGGGGCGGGACGGGAACCACATCGAAGTCCATCGGGGGAGGAGGAGGAGGAGCTGAAATACGCAAAAATTGACAATGAAATAGAAAGAAATAAAAATGTAATGCAATGATGATGTAATTTTTGTAAGGTTTTAATCAGACGGACAAACGAGAACGGAAATGTGGAGTATGTGAACGAAAATGCGCAAACAAGTAGAGCTCACCTAATTCGCTTAATGTCATAGCGCTTTGACCATTTTTCTCACCAATAGAAGGCCCTTCCGCTACTATGATTAGAATTTGAGGTCAAAAGTACTAACGCATGGTCTTCCTGACCTTGGCCATCCCCCCATGCAACTGATTGATACAGTGAAGAAAGATAACATGTGAACAGGGGTGAATTGGAGTATGCGAATTTAGTATTTCGAAATTTCTTTATTAATTCTCTTTTTCGTATGCATTTGTTGACGAAGTCAAACAGTTATATATACCGTGAAACCTCGAATAGAGAAGTTCGAGGGCTTCTACTTTCAATGCCCTTCCAGAGAGATCTTCGATTAGAGGTTTTACGGTAATTTCAAGCCCAAGAAGATCATGCTTGTACTTTTTTTGACTTCAAATTTATGGCTAGGACATCAGAAAATGCCTTAGTTGGTTTAAAAATAGACAACGAGTTCTCTATTTAGGTGAGCATTTATTGTGAGTGAGGCACAGATTAGTAGTTGTTGTTGTTTGATCCATCATATTTTCTTTGCTTTTATAACCACTTTGGGTCTAACTTTGCGTACTTTTATTCGCAATTTAGTCCTTCTGGCCAAAAGAGAATAAAAAGGAACTCGTTCAAAATTTGAATAAAACTCACGTGGTGGTGGCAAGTCAGAATCGTTTGCAGACGGTGTTCCAATTCGAGGCGCTTTCGGCGGCGGCTGCAAAGTCGGCGGGGCTGGAGACCGAACGCAAGAGGGAGGGCTCATTCTCCTGGAAGGGTGGAAGGAAGGGAAACCTAGAGGAGGAGGGAAACCAGGAGGAAAGTTGGGTTTGGGAACAGGGCGAGATGGAGCGAGGACTGGAGCCGTGTGTGGGTGGTGGCCTGCTTCAGGGACGAACGAGACCGGACTGTGGGGTCGAGGAGTGCCGCCGAAGAAAGGAGACGGCTTCCTGCCTCTGTCTGGACCTGGGGTCACCGCGAACAAAGGCATTGGCTTGCCCCTGGGCGCGGGAATGAGAGGGCCTTCTTGAATGTGCATCTGAGAGGGTGGCGGCATTCGGCCTGGACTTGGGCCCGGACCTACTTGACGAGGGATGTTGCCGCCTCCTGAATTTGAAAACATCATTAACGAGAAATGCCAACTTTTGTGAGATAAGCGAGTTTAACGAGTTGTGCCATAAAATCATGATGAATAAAAAGTTGAGAATACTCGCATTGAACGCAGCTCGCGCATTTTGAATGGGTGGGTTATTCTTTGTGTTCATACTTTGATGGGGTTCGGCTCTTCCCTTTGGGCCATTGACATTTAGGGATAGATGGTATTTCTTATATCAGTGTCAGTATTGATATCATGAGTCATTTATATATGGTGTGCTTTATAAAAGTGTCTGGAGTTGAAAATTGTGAGAATTCGGGAGCGTAATCGATATTTCGACACCCGAAATTATTATCGAACTTCGGACGATGCCCATTGCGCAATTATTTTCAACGAAATAAATAATATACCTCCTCTATCGAATCTGCCTCTACCTCCTCTCTGATTCTGCCAATTGTCTGCACTCTGACTCGGCTCGTCTCGTTCATACTCGCTCCAGGCAAAGTTCGAAAACGGCGAACGCGGATTAGTGTACGAGCTTCTGAAATTGCAAAATTAACGTAATTTATTTCTAAATTTAATAGAAGTCATCCGATTTTTCTCAGAATACTTGAAACTGATTGGTAAAAGCATAAGAGACATTCGATAGTCGAACTTCATGTTTCTTGTATAAATAGATTTGCTATGCCACATTTTCTATAAAAAATGATAATTTTAAGTGGATAAGTAGATAAATGAAATTTTCAGTAAAATGGTGAAAAGTTAGCAAAAGTATTACTCCTCATTCCAACTGTCATTGTTGGCCCAGTCGTCGTAATCGTCCTGCCTCCTGCCCGGTTCTTCGAACGAATTTCTGCCTCTCTTCTTTCCTCGCTGTCTGAATCCTCCGTCGTTGAACGAACTGCAATCAATATATCTATCATTCCCCTTCATCCTTCAATCCACTCACTCATTTCCCCAATTCGGTTCATCCTCAAACCCTCTTCTTCCTCTGCCACCTCTGCCTCTGTCCATTCTCATTCCTCTGTTTCTGCTGTCAAAGGGAGGCGGACCGCCCATTCGAACTCCTGAAAAACAACAATATGATATGGCTATTTTTTCCTATGTAACCCATTATGATAAATATGGTATAAAAAATTTAGGAAAATGAAACAAGTTTCCATGAACAAGCTGTCTGCTCTGCATAATAAGTTCAATTTTAAATTGATAAACCTTCAAAAATCTTGCCTCTCATATTAGGTCTGTTCCTCTTCCAAGTATCAGGTGCCTGGTATGCCTGATTGGGATAAGGCTCTGCGTTTCCGCCCGCCCAGTCATCGTAACTTTCGTCATAGCCTCCATCGTCATACCCGTTGTCGTAAGACAGGTAGTTGCCGCCCATTCGACCTCCTGCAAATGTGCCATCATTTCATATGCTCTCGAAATAAGTCATTCATGGAAAAATTAGACTGAACACTATTTTTAAAGGATAGCAATTTTGATTTCGCAAAAGGGTCACTAACAAAGAGTCTGCATAATGCAAATCCATTTTCTTCGAATTTCTTTTACTATTAGGGCAATTCGGGACTGTATATTCCGAATATAATGCTCAAATAATCAAAACATTTCGAAGAACGCGAATTTATATTACGCAATTTAAAATAATTTCGGGATTGGTTTCAATGCTTCAAACGCAACTGATTTAGCCTACCTTTCATATTTTGTTTATTCTTCTTCCAAGGCTCAGCTCCGTGACGTTGTTGTTGTTGCTGTCCTCTGCCTCTGCCCCTGTTCTTGGGAGGAGGAGGTTGTTTCTCCCTCCTTTGCGGAGGCACATCCCTGTGTTTGGTGCTACCGAACTCGAGGACAGGCATTTCCACGTCCCAGAAAGGGTTCTCCTGCGACTCTTCTTGCTGCTGCTCTTTCTCTGGCTGCTTTTCGAACGACATTCCGATGTCTGAAATTATTCTAATATTTTTAAAAAATCTAGTTATCTAAAATCCTACAATGCCAATAATGAGAGCAGTTTTGCATGATTTATGTATGAATATTTTCGAAACACGATTTAATTAGTGGTGATTTAGGATCAGAATGGATGAGAACTTGGTTATTGTCTTTTTATTCGTTGTTTGAAACGAAAATATGATGTGGCATAGTTCACCCTTAGCCTTCATGTAGGTGATCACGTTTTAAAAGAGCAATTTTTGAGACACCAAAAATCAAGCAATTTAGCGTCAAATATTTGGATAGCTTCCCTCGTTGGATATTAGAAAAAGAGGAAGAATAGAAACTCTGGGCAGATATAAAGAAAAGGAATAAAGTTCTATAAATAGCGTAAAAATAGATGCAAAAATCTAATAACATTCAATAAACAATAACATACCACTGTCATCGAAGTCATCGAATCTGTTGGCCTCGTTGCCCTTGTTTGCAACCTCCTGTGGTGTCTTCTCCACGACAGTCTGGGCATCCATTGTCTCGCTAGCCGTGTTCGTTTCGTCTCCTTCATTCCCTTCTCCCTGCTCTGCCTCTGTCTGTTCCTGCCCTCCTGCAGCTCCATCCACAGGCTTTCTTTTCTTCTTTCCGCGAATCTTCTTTTTCTTCCAGGGACTCTCTTCTTGCCAGGGATCTTTGCCTTGCGCAACCATCGGTTTCTTCCACTCTCTCGATCCTCTGCCCTGAAAAACAAATCATAAGGTCATGATGCTCGTAAATTGTCATTTTTCTACTAAACCATATAAGAAAGTCACTCCTTATTTTGAATCAAATTTTGATTCGTTATTGTGAATGTCCGAATGCGCAGTGAATATAAAAATACACATTTTCTATACGAGCAAAAACAAAAAGTGCTACTTTTCATTTTCGTCGAGTAAATGATTTGTTCAAAAATGCCAGCTACCTACCTCTCTGTTCTTCTTTCTCGTGTTGGGGTCTTCGTCATCAGAAAGTCTGGAAGACATTTCGTCGCCTCTGACCTCCGCATTCACCGCTCTGCTCTTCTCTGCAATATCCACGGTTTGTCTCTTTTCAGTCAAGTAGATCCAAATACCTGCAGCTTGCTGAGATAGTTCGTCCATTCTCTCGTCCCACAGCCCGCGCTGCACTTTCACAGGACCAGGCAACGATTCTAGCATCTCTTCTTCCTCAAATTATTTAATTTTCATTTTTTTTTACTGGTTCAAAATTATTTTTGATTTTTTTTACGAAAATTTGTTTAAATGGAATCTTTTAATCATGCTTATACAGAAGGGAAATTTAGAAAAAAAAAACAAATAAAATAAAATGAAGCTTACCCGTTTTCTCTTTCTCTCCTTGTATTCCTTTCGTTCCTCCTCCAATCTCCTTCTCCTTTCCTCCTTCTCGTCAGCTTCCTGGGCTCTTCTCCGGTCTCGTTCCTCGATCACCTGCTTTCTGACCAATTCGTACGGATCAGGCGATGGAGTTCTGGGCGGCCTGGGCGGTCTGACAGCTCGAGCTCCGGGCAAAATTCTTCTTCCAGCTGAAAAAACATTGAATCAAACTAATTGCATGATCGAATGAAATTGTGTATACAACTTAAAATATGAATTTTCATTTTGAAAAAGATTCAATAGCGCAAAGAAATTCTTACCGATAGTACTCAGTCGAATGGTTGGTCTTCTTTCAGAACTCAAACTTGGTCCGGGACCAATTTGGGGAGAGCGAGGCGAGCCTGAAAAATTGTGCATAATTTCATTGTTTTTCGGAAAGAAAGCAAACCAAGTTTACTATTAGGGGAAGGCGATCGACTTTCACTTCGTGCTCTGCCGAAGCCAGGAGCGATTCCGCCAGAGAATATCGATCTGAAACAACAATTCGGTTGATCAGTCAAGAAGTGAAAAGGCGAACTTGTTGTGGATGAGCTCGGGAGGAATGGGAGCGATTTCCGTGGTCGGTTTGAATCCGCCCGCCGAGTTGAAGAAGTCGATGATGGAGCCTCGGTTGGACGTGGAGTCGATGTGAGCGGTCACGAAGGGTGTGGCTGAGATGGGCTGGTTGAAGTGGGGCTGAGGAGGGAATTGAGGAAGCGGGGCGTTATAGAGAGGAGGGCCTGGATGGGAGGGGTACAAGGGAGGGGGTGCTGATGTATTGAACAAAGAAGAGGCCATGGAAGCTGAAATCGACTATTTGAATACGAGAAGCATGTCTAGTTTTGAAGTTGAGATTCTTAGACTCAAAATCCATTTTCTTCACACAACTATAAATGAAGAAAATGAAAGGGAAATTTTGACAAATCAGACTTGGAATTTTTTTTGCAATTTGGTTATCGCACAGCAGTTGCGATGGAAAAGTCCCAAGTCTATTGAAGACACCTTGCTCATTCTAATAAAAATAGCTTACTCATTGGCGGCGGCATTCCAAATGGACCGAGCGCAGATGGAAGCGTTCCTGAAATCCAACAAATCGCTCTTTCTTCGAAAACAAATATCTTACTCTTGCTGGGTGGCGGAGGAATTGTAGGCAAAGGAGGGAAAGAAGTTTCTGCAGATGGATCTGAAAAATCATTCTTAGTGAAAGAATTCAAGCAGAAAAAGTGAAAACTCACGAGAGACGTCGCCTGCAGAACTACTTGGTGGCATCTGCAATTTGATACATTGAATATTTGTGAATTCAAATACTATTTGAAAATTCAAACCATTTACCTTCAACAATACAAACTCTACTTTGAAAGGTAAAATATTTTCCTTCATATAGTTTGAATTTTTAAAATAAGAAAACCAATTATCATACCGTATACTTTTCAGACCTATCAAATTCGGGAGTGTGAGGGCCGCGAATGGAGCCTGCTTCACCAACCATCGACATTGAAGACTGAAAATATAGAAATTCATTACATCCTGATTCATTCAGAAACTTGTTAGAAAAACGGAAAAAAGATAATTGTTGAAGACAGAATTTTTTCCAACCTTTCCTTTCAAGAATTAAATTAATGGAAGGAAATGTTCTGTATGAAAAATGATGAAATTACCACGGGAACTATCTCCCTGGAATGTGCAGAATCGCCTCTAGCTGCGTCGATTACAACTTCATTCGAGCCCTGCAAATTCTCGTTTTCAACTTCAGTTGCTTTCATTCTCACATTGAGTTTACTCCTGGCGCTGTCGATGACAGAATGGAGTGTTTTGTCAGCGAAAGTGGAGCATTCGTCCGTAGGCTGGAAGTCGTTCTCTGCGGAGACAGAGGCCTCTTTGATCTGTTGCTCGTCGTCTCTCGATCTGCGTTCGCTCTTCTCGCCATCCTTCCTAAAATATAAGAGTGAATTTCCGAAGAAGCTAAACACTCATATTCATCACTGTGTAACCAAAATTTGGTTTATTTAATAAAGAATGAGACTTCGAGTTTTGGTATGCACTCTAATCATGTTCTTGAATGAAGAAAGGCTGAGGCGTGACATGGTCTAGGATTTGACAGATGATTATTCAAAATCACGAGCAAGGGGCGAAATAGGCACCAACTAATTCATTTCGAAAATTAGATCGAAATGGACCTAAAATCGTTACGGTATAGCACTTTAGCCACGCCAACCGACAACTTGCAATCATTGTGCGGGGAAAAGTTCTTCGTTAATGAAGATGAGCGAGTGGTATGAAATTGAAGAGAAATCATCTTTTCAAAGATCTGATATCTTTACGAAATGGTATTTACGAAGCGTATAAAAACACATCAGAGAAATTAGTGAATAAAAAACTGACATTTTCCTCTTGTTCTTAGCAGCGGTGATTTTGTTGACGACTCTCGTGCGAATGAGTTCCTTTTGCTCCTCAGGGATCGAGTCATCCGCCATGAAACGGGCCACCACGTCTTTTATCAGCTCTGAAGGTAATAATTGTTGGAAGAATGGAAAGTAAATGACTCTACTTGGCGATTCAGTGAGTTCGATGTAGAGGAGGAGATCCTCGAGAGTGCGCACAGAATTAGGGTCCATGGGGACGACTGCCGAGGTGCTGTCTGTGGCTGCCGTGCCTGACTCGTCTTGCTGCTGGCCTTTTTCGCGGATTCGATCGAAGAAACTGGAACAAGCACAAGTTAACTAGCGGTGACATTATCGAATGTGAAAGCCTCAACAGCGTTTTATGAACTTGGGATTTTTTTTTTCAAATCTAATTGGGTTTTCACGTTTTAGTTTATTTTTCCTTAAGAAATAAAAATGCAAACTTGGCAGGGAAAAGCTCGTCAGATTGCTGCTGTTCGGGAGCATTCGAAGCAGAGGAGATGTCCTTGAGAGCAGGTGCAGGAACAGGGGCCGGCTCAGACTCATTCAGTGGAACCACATCGTCGGAGTCATGCGATGAGTCAAGTGTGACTGTCGAAGTGGTCGTTGGGGCAGAAGCGGCCAAAATCGGAGCCGGCACAGGGGCTGGCAGAGAGCCGGAATGTGGAGGAATTGCATCCGCTGAGCCGTGAGAAGCGGCATCTGTACGGGGAGAGCTAAAAATTAGCATATACGAGTTTTTGAAGAATAAAATGAGACGACCATTTAGTGGATGAATAAATGAGATTTAATCAAGGAATGAATGGAAGATCATTCATTAGAATTTATTGTATTTGCAAAAAAACGTTTATTTTTCTCTTCAAGCTATTGTATTGTGTCCGTCCAATTACTTGATGAAATTGAGGAATATTGAATTTTGAAAGTTTGAATGAATGATCATTTCCCGAGTGCACCATGCACATTATCCTACGACAATTTCCTATCTTTCACACATTAAGCGTCGTAAGACAATATGCATGCGTGCATCAGAGAAATGATCATTAATTCAATTTGTACAAATTTTATATTTCTCATTTTCATCAAGTAATAAGATCAACGCAATAATTGGGACCATTTCTAGAAATTTTAAAATTTACCTGTTAGAGAGTTGAGAAATCCGTCCATCCACTGCAGCTTTCGCCTTCGGCAGAACTTCATCCAGGCTGAAAACGAGGGATAAGTTTGAATCATTTGTAACAAAGTCCGCTTACCCTTGCGGTTCAGTGTCCAGAGTCATAATGCAGAGAATCATGTAGCCGTGGCTCATCAAAATGCCCGGTCCGTCGAATGGAAGGAGATAGGCTGAAATTTGCGAACTTTTAGAAATGATCTAGAGGAACTAGTTTAGGATCGACCTGAATTTGAAACATTCAATTATAAGGACTCAATTTTCTAGTCAGAAAGCAAACAATTCGCTCCGATGAAATAATAAAGTACAAAAAATACTGTTGTTTCAAAATGCAAAATCTACTAACCGGGAGGATCCTGTCCAGGCTGCAGCGGGAGGAGATAGGCCTCTCGGACGAGCGGACAGGGCACTTCGATGACAAAGTTGCGGTCCTTGTTGATCATGTCCATGTACAGGTTGATGAAGCGGCGAGAGCCCTCGTCGTCCACTCAAAGTTGTTCATTTTCGTATAACAACGTAAAAAGATTCAAGCATCGTGGTTTCGTAAATTATGCTGTTTAAAATCACTACAAGGTATGGTGAAGGAGAAATATTTGATCCCTCATTTTTTTCTTTAATTGAGAAAATAGTTCTCCTACTAGACTGCTGAAGTGATTAGAAACCTCATACAATTATCAAAGCATTTATGAATTGCATGTAGTTCTTACTTGGCTGTTCGATCTGGTAAAGAGCGATGGAGTACATCTTGTTGAGTCGTATGGAGGAGAAGTAGTCGAACACCACGATCGGAGCGATGCGGCCCTGTAGAATAATACAAAATGAGAAAACCATGGGGAAAGAGAAATTGTGAATACCGTAATCTTGAGGGAGACAGGCAATTGACCAGTGAGCTCGAAGCAGGACGAGCCGGACAGCGCGACCAGAGAGGAGACGAACACCACACCGTTGAACACGACCTGACCTCGCCAGATTATCGGGTTCCTGAAATGAATACAGCATAAATTGTAAATAGCAGATGAAAATACGCAATTTTAAAGTTCAATATGTGAAAGATCGTTTCTCTCGTTCTCTCCTTCTGCCCCTTTAATAATACAAATGATAAAATTCGTAAATTTTACAGATTTTGTAATTTTGTCTCTTCGTGAATTGAAAAAAAAGATATAGAATTGTCTCACATGAAGAGGTGTTGGAGCTGCTGCTTGGTGATCTTGACGCCTTCCGCGTCCCCCCTCCTGTGGACCTCAGTTCTCTCGTCCCTTGATGTGCCAGGTCTCCTTTCATCCCTTTCCTCCCTCTCCTCCTCCCGTCTTCTTCTGTCGAAGTCCCTGTCCCCCCTTCTGTAGTCCTCGTCTTCATCCTCGTTGTACCTCCAATTCTCCGATCGGCGCCACGAATCGCCACCACTGAAAATTCGATTTTCATCGGGAAATTCCAAGATCAACTTTTTGCCGTATATAATAAGTGCGCTTTCATGAATAAATTGTTCGAAATACACATAATTCTGCTCATACTATGCGCCAATTGGGGAAAAGTTTTGGAAGAGAAAAAATAGAATGCTCATAAATAGCAGCATGAATAACTTACGATCTGTTGGCGGAATCGTCCTTCCTGAGCGATCCCCTGCCAGACCTTGCATTCCAGTCTCTGTCTCGGTCCCTGTCCTCATCAGCCTCATTCCATCTGTCCCCAGGGGAGTTTCCCCCAGGAGGAGAAGCATAGTCGTCGTCGTAGTCGTCGTCTCTGTCGTTGAATCGATGGTCTGAAGATCGCTTGCTGTCGAATTCGAGCGATCTTTCCGTGATTTTCAGCTCCTGCAACACATCTACTAGTTCGCTTGCTCATTTTATTTTGTCTAATTTGGAAGGAAAAGCTTGATAAAGAAGAAATAAAGGAATTTTTCAGTGCATTTCCAAAGACTTAATTTTCCTGCCAACCTGTCGTTTCTTTTTGATCTCCTCCTTTATCTTCTCCTTCTCGTTCCTATCCTTCTTTTCCGCTTCTGCATTCGACTTCATCTTCATCGCACAAATGCTGCAGTTCGCATCGAAGAAGTGGCTCAGATGTTGCGAAGTGGTGTCTCGTTTTCCGTCTCCCAGAATAGAATCCAGTGCATTTGCAGAGACCTGCAATGATTTAAATTTCATTTGTTACTATGGCTTGTAATTATTTTCCAGTTAGAATTTTTCTATGTGATAAGAATACTCGTCAAGATACCAACGAGTACTAAACTCTCAAATGGAAATGATGACAAACCTGTTGCCTCGTGGGCGCTTTCTTCTTGGGAACTGCATATCCGAGTCCAGGTATGGAGGTCTTGAGGGTGAAGAGAGGAGTCTGCTGCTTGGTGGCCTCTGCAGTTGCCTGGCTCTTGGAAGTGGAAGGCTCCTCAGCTGCAGCCGCAACTGTAGTCGGTGTCTCCACAGACTCGACGTTGTCCTGCGTGTCTCCAGACACCTGAACCTCTGCAGGCCGTAATGGGGTCAGCGATTCATCACATTTCAGCATTTCAGGGTCGATCAAGGCCAATTTCTGCACTGTCAGAGAGCCGTTCATAAGGCGAATTGAGATCTGAAAATAAATGTCTTGGAAAATTGTTTATTCGAAGAGTCAGAACAGGATGACGCTTTTTTATTTGTTTTTATTTTCAAAATTTAAATAAATGAATAGGATAAGCCAAACTACGTCTTAGTTGCCTTCGAAGATTTTTCCCTATCATTGAAGTTATGAGAGATTGCGATTTTGACTCGTCTTTGTTCCTGATAGTGGACAAGCGAGTTTCGGTTTGACATTCATTATAAAATCATCGAGTCATATTCACACACCTCATTTTTGCCCTCTCGGAAACACATGATGAGCGCCTTGACGAACTCCTTGTACTTGTTGCTCTTCACGTTCATCTCGCACTTCTTGAACAGAATCATCTCGAGCTGCTCGATCAGTGCCCTGCTCTTCGTCAAATCGCAGCTCCCAGCTATTGCTCGAATGCTGAATTCAATTTATCAACGCTCCATTCTATAGTATTTTTTTTGATAAGATCAACTCAAGTTTTTCGTTTCATTCAATAAGCTGAGAGATTCACAAAAGAGATGAAAACTCCCGCGAAAAAATGCGCGTTTTGGTTCGTACACGAGAATTCTGTGCATTGGGGGGGTTTTTATCAATCAGACTTATCAATTCATTCGAACAAAACAATAATTCTCTGCCCACCTCTGAGTGAGTTCCTTGATGAGCGACTGCCGCACATTGAATCGAATTGCATCGGATTCCTTCGTCAACGGCTTAGGGGGTGCTTTTTCCTTGACGGGTTCTGGAATTTGTCAACTTTTTAGTGAAATTTTCGTTCAATTTTTCAACCTTCCTGTGGCTTTTTGGCGACAGGTTTCTCCTTGGCAGCAGTTTTGGCAGGAATGAGGGGCACATAAATGGGATAGGCTTTGAGGAAGTCGAGCAGCTCGGCCACCGAGGGCTTGCACGAGTGCAGACCGCCCGAGGAACTCACGATAGAGACGCCTTCGTCCTGGGATGCAAATGCCTGAAAGAGTGAAAGCGGAGAATGACATTTGATTAGGAGAAGAGACAGACCTTAGTTGCCTTGTTGACGATTTCGACGAGACATTTCTCAGAGCAGTAAGCAGAAGTGTCGTCGGGCAGAGCAACAGTGCAGACGGCACATTTGCTGAAAAAATGAGATATAAAATCTTTTATCTGAAATGATTGATCGATCCGAGTAAGAATGTCGACTTTATTTCCAATTGCTTGTTTCCGTTTTCAATTCCTTCTTTTTAGATAAGTCAGCTTTAGTAGAAAATTCAGACAGGCGATCAGAACGAGGAAAACGAATGAATATTTACCGCATTCCCTTTAACTGAAGAGCATGCCCTTTCTGTTCTCAGACTCTCAATTTTCGAAAAGCTAGAATCAAAAGTAAATATGCTCTAAATATTCAAAAGAATGTATAAGATCATTTCATGAGATGATTTATGATAGGTAATGGGTAGTTCTAGCATCTTAGGGGTGCCCTTCAAATGGAGATGCCCCTCAATTAGAGAGAATACGGTAGGTAGAAACCTTCACTAGTTTAGTTGGATAAAATGTTCTCATTTTGAAGATCAGAAAGTATATGTTCAGAAATATCGAACCTTTCAGTGATAACGACCGATTTCTTCTTGTTAAGCGACAACTTGCCACTGTCTCGAGTGTCCGTCGAATTGGAATTCGATCGCGATCTGAAAGAAAGAAAAGTAGAAAGAATTCAGGCAATCAGAATTGCAAGTCTGCAGGCAATTATGAATTTTTTAGAAAGTTCAAATAATTTGGTGTTAGACGAGTCATATATCGATAGAAATAATTGGAGAAAAAACTTTTAACAAAGAAAACATGATTTACCAACCTATCAGAAGAACTGGATCTGCTTCGGGCCTTGGACGGTTTCTTCTTGAAGGGCAAAGTCGCGTAGAACATTCCTCCCTCGATGATTCCCGGCTCCAATTCCGTGACGGTCAGTTCGAGAGGGACAAAGCCGAATTTGGTGAAGAGTTCGGACTCGGGTACGGTGCTTGCATTCTCCACAGTTGGCTGCAATAAATGGATGAATGAATGAGTTCATGATCAGAAGAAAGAACAACTCACATATTGAGCGATAGGAACCATCGACTCAGGACTAGGCGGTTTCTCCTTTTCCTTCTCTCGTTCTCGTTCCCGTTCCCTCTTCTCTTCCCTTCCAGGTTTCTCCTTGTCTCGATGCTTCTTTTTCTTTTTCTCGTAAGTTTCCTTCGAATCGGAATCGCTGTCGGAAGCCTGCAAGATAATTATTTGAAAGCGTTAATTCTCATATCTATCTCAACTTCTTGGAATGCTCGATTAGTTGGATACCGATAATTTGACAGGTTTATAGTCTTCATCTTTGTCAGAAATATTCTCCCTGAGACTCTGGCAATTCCAAATGAAAGACCAGAACTAGTCAAACTTTTAAAGTCTAATTTCTCACCAATCTGGATGACTTGGACTGTTTTTGGGGCTTCTCCTTCTCTTTCTTCCTGCTAGACTGCTCCCTGTCTCTGTCCCTCTCCTTCTCTTTGTGTTTCGATTCCTTGCTTCCTTCCTCGCTGTGCTGCGACTTGCGAGATTCACTCTGAGCGAGGGAGCCCAACAGCATCTGCAACTAGTCCGTTCACTTTGTTTCAGTCCATTTGGCTCACCTTCTCAGGGAGTGCAGAAATGCTTTGTAGTATCTTCATGCACGTCTCAGCCTCGATCGATTCCAGGGCCTGTTCTGCAGTGATTCCATTGTGATTCTCGTACAGTCGCGTGTACATCGGTCCTTTGTCCTCTCCGCTCGAAGACGGCTCTACCTGATGAGCTTTAAACGCATTCTCCTGAACATTGACCATGTGAATTCTATCCCAAACCTGTGAACAGGATTGTTTGTAGTGCACCTTATTGCACGTCAATTTTTACCCCTCTGAATTCAAATGCGTTTCAAACAGTCTTGTTCGTAAATCCATCTTTCAATGTATCTACCATCAGGGTTTTTTTTTTCAAAAGCACATGCGTCACCTCTTTTCAAAGTCGATGAAAAAGAAAATCATAAATGACGGTGGGCAAGATGAGTAAATTGCGTTGTTTCTATTCATCGACTCGATAAAGTAACAGAAAATGCGAAAGAATCAGAGAATGTCTATACAGAGCAGCGACTAATGAGTGTAACTTTTTTCTTTTCGGTTGCTGCGCGATCGCGTTTGCACGAAGCTCGATTCGCGAAGTGACGAGAGTACCCCCCCACTGCCTTCAGCATTTATTCGAAAAGAGGGAGCGCAAGTGAACATTTGTTAAGAAGAGCAAAATAATGAATTTGAATGGCATGACAAGCACTCGGGCTCAACATTTGGATCGATCGATCAAATTTCGTTCTCCAAACCAACCTTGCTAGGTGCGACTGCGTTCACGGACTTTCTGGCTCTCGACTTGGGTGCCCCAGGGGTCGTCTGAAATGAGCCGAATCGTCAAAATTCCTCATTCGAACAGACCTGAGTCGTAGAATTCATTGCTCCGTCCAACCCTCACTTTACAGTGCACATAGCCCAGTGTCTGCACGTTCAGAGTTATTCTAAAACCAATTTCATCGTTAAAAAATTAATTTTCCAAGAAGAAAACTGACAACGAAAAAATAAAAATTGAAAATCCACCGAACCAAGCGAAACGTCCCACTATCCGTACAACGACCGCGAGTTTTTACAGCGTACTCTGCGTTTAAGCACGTAGTTAAAATTCAATCAAGAGGGCGAATGAAAGGAAAGAAAAGGAGTGAGAATTTGGTTGTTTCCAATAAATTTTGGGGATTTCTCAAATTCCAGATTTATCGATTTATTTATTGGTTTTGGTTGGTAAGGCCGAAAAACATCCAGATTCGCAGTCGTTGTACGGATAGTGGGATGTCTCTGCAGAGCAATAAATGATCGACTGACAACTCGTCAAAATTGCTCATTTCGTCGCAAATCGACCCGAAATTTCGGCAAATTAGTGAAATTACGTAACGCAATTTGCGTGGCGGTATGCTGCGTCTGGATCGGTTCAATCCGTTCACATTCCCTCACGCCTGTGTTCCCCCAGGACAATATAAAGATGATCTTGATGTGTAGATGCCAAATCGAGATTATAGTTGTAAAATTGCATCTCTCGTGGAAAATGCTGGATTGTGCAATCTTTCAGTTTTGAAAAAGACTCGAAATCGGGTTTCCAGCTTTACTACAGGAATTGTAGCCTTTCTTTTCAAACCGTAGCTTCAAACGTTGATTTTTTGGCATGAGTGAAGCGTAAGCATGCAAAATTTTCGACTACAAAACATCAGTTTCCGATTAGCAAAAGCGCAACTTTAGTTTCGCAAATTTTCTAAAAAAAGTTGTTTAAATTTTAGCGAAATTGCTTTCCTTGACCCTGTCTTCACAAAGCGGACGGGACTTGCGCTCTCTAGATGCATTCTTATTATAAAGTCGGCCTATAATGATTGGTTGATAGACGTTATGGGAGATTAGAAAGTTATCGAATTTTAATGAAATAAATAAGAAAAATTCTTTTAGGCCAAATAACTGATATGTTGATCAGTTTCCGATCGCCAAAATATCTCAAGTTTCGTTGTAAATTGAACATTATCATCGTTTTCTCCTATTTAGTTTATTAGGAGTTTCGAAAAGTTGTTTTTGTTATGAATTTCGAGTTTTAATAAATTTATTCTAAATTACAACTTAATTAATTCTTTTTTTATATCATTGAGATTGAACTTGACCAAAGTCGGTCATAGCCATTTCGGTTCGAATTTCTTGCTCTTCGTTTTTTTTGCATTTTCTGATCTTCTGCGGTATCTAAAAAGATAAATTATAAAGTGCCTCAAATAGTCGCAAGCTGTAAAGAGTTTCAATGACATTAGAAGCGATTTTAATGAGAATTTTAATTGAAGTAGAATTCACCTGCGCTTAAAGAAATCTATGATAATTCCCTTTCTTTCGAAACTTCCTAGAATAAATGATAGCGATAAATGAAAGCCCCATGAAAGTGACCTAAAAATCGCAATACCATGTTTATCATAATAGCTGTGAAAAGCTCATCATCAGCCAGATTTAACAATCGTAAAATAAACGAAGGTAAAGATTGCAAGTCTGGAATATATTCACTGGAAAAAATCATGGAATCTCTTCATTCGTTATTGCTGCTTGGTTCGAAATCTGAGAGGCGCACGTGGTACGTAGTTAATTTGAGGAGAAGAGACTAGCCTAAAATTGCTTCTTTCTCCTCTATTTTCGACTTCCCAGATTTCGGACTTGAAATAATATTATGAACTGTGAGGAAATAGATACTACATACTCTTTGTAACTCTCCTGTCTTAGACTCAACCCTCAAAAATAGGCACGCTGAAGAGACGAAAGAGATAACAACGAAAAGGGAGAAGGAAAGAGTGAGGGGAAGAAATGACGTAGTTCGTGCAAAGAGTATGCAGTATCTACTTCCTCATAGTTCATAATAATTAAATATATCTTTTCATTAAATATTAATGAAGTTTGAACGTCAATGGTATTTTATTTGCATCAAGACGAAGAGAATGGTATAAATATATTTTGTTTCTAATGTCGTTCTAATTCACCTGTCGATTGAAGTATATAATTTGAAGTTTTCTAGAGCGTATCAAGACAAAACACAATAAATTTCGATTCTATTGGTACTTATAAAGTTGTCTAATTTTTCAATAATTCTACCTATGGAAATGGAAGGATATAGTTATTCCAGTAAGATTTATTAATTTAAAGAATAAAAAATCTCTCCATAATAATATCACTATATGAAAAATTTTGTAGGGTCTTAATTAAAATACGATTTTCAGTGTTAAATGGTAATGAACTCATTAAGCAAGCTGAAGGTATATCCTTGAGTTGGATTATTCCCTCTATTATACTTCTTTTTCCAATTATTATACCTAATCTGCTGTTAAGAATTTCCGATAGCGAATTACCGGAATTAAAGAAGGTAATTTGACTTATTTGACAAATACTATAAAAATTATTGATTATAGGCGCCTTATTATCCAATATATTACCAAACGAGAAGATTGACTAACTTCTTTTCGGCTTTGCTATTTGTATTATTATTATTATCAATATCTATCACAATCTTGATGTCTGTACTAGTGTCATATTTGCGTGGTAATTCGCATTCGTTAAAATTTCTCTGTACAGTAACGATCGGAAGTTTTGAAAAATTATCGTTATGAATGCAGACTGGTATATCTCATAGTTGCGGATTAATTAGAGTGAAATTTCGCACACATATTCTTCTCTGTTGTAATACTTTTTCGTTCGTTGGGTATAGAAGTACCTTGACTTCCGAACATTGTATTAATTCTCCTAGTATGATTAAGGTTTTAGAGATTAGGAGATAGAGTCCATGTTCAACACTCAACATGGAGAGTATGCGGGTTCAATAGTATAGTGAGAAGGGGAACAGGAGAAAGCAAGCTTGCAGTTAGATATCGTTCAGAGAGAAAATAGAAGAGATGGTGCAATTCACCCACATGCAAGTGCTGGGATTAACTTATGACTTTTAACATATGAAAGATAAGACAGTAATTTGTATTTGCTACTTTTATTTATTCATGACCGCCCGACTAAATAATTCGATAAAACGAAAATTAGGTGGAATACAGTAGGGTGGGCAAAGTCTGAGCTCTGTCTAGGAGTGGACTGGAGGAACCTCTAGGTAAGACTGGGAAGGGACTGTTATGGCAAGGGGAGGAGCATGCAAAGTTAGGGATGAGAGGGTTTAGGGATAGAGACAGTGGTTGTAATCACAGTTCGATCCCATTACACTGCATATTGAGAATTCCTGACAATTTTCACTCAAATTGATCTACAATTATTGGTTCTACCATTTTACGTTACATTCATAATCACAATTATTCCGAACTTTTGAACGCCATCGTATACTAATTTTAGAAAAGTAATTTAGGCTTGATTGATAACAATCCTAATAATATAATTACTAGTTTGGTAAGAAGTTCACAAATGACGAAATGAGTTCTTGAATTGGAAACGTTTGAAGTTCGATTATTTCCTAAACTATTTCATAAATACTCTCGATTTAAGACGTCGTACTATCGTTTTCTCATTTCATCATTTCGTCACATATATAAAAAGCCATTTCATAATTTCATCAATTACAGGTTGGCATATTGCTACCTTTTTATGCTTCGGTGCAAACTATCATATGGATGTGTTATTTTTGCATTTGCCTCTTCTTCTTGATTCCGATAGTGAGTTCAGCCGTAGCATTGCTTAGCATCTGCCTTATTATCCAACGACTTGTGCTCACATATGAACTACCACGACTAAAAAATCTGCTTACCAAGTAAGTGAAAAACTATTTGCATTATTAATACAATGAAAATTGCAGGGATAATTTGAAAAGGATCATTCGTTGCATTATAGCGTTTGTGATAATTCACAATTTAGTGCATTTTATTATAAGCATGTTTATACTTTTCTATAACAAAATAGAATATGGACTAATTCTAATTGTAAGTTGAAGACATCGTATTTTCAATACTTCAACCATACGTAAAATGTTATGATTAAAGAGGCCAAGTCTACTTCTTCCAAGGGAGAGAAAAATTGCATGAAATCTTTCGACGTTTCAATTATCGTTAATTATCTCGTTAATTAGTTGATAATTTCATGAAACCACTACACCAATTAGAGTAATAAAATACGTCCGAAATGATGGCGTCATTGGTTTTTCAAGAAACAAACACTTGGCCTTTCTAGTTATGATACGATAGGAGACATAAGCTTCGAGTCACCTATCCTCTATCCCTGTGTCAATGTTTAGAAAAGTCGCTTGCACTTCTTCAGATTTGGCTGAAATTTAGCATAATTTCATGTTTTCCACGTATAATATGTTTCAAAAATCCAGCTAAATTCGATCAGTGCAGAGTACAGATTTTGAAATTTTTGATTTCGACACAAAATTAGGATGATTCAGTAATTTTACTCGACACTGTGATAACCCTTTACTTACGTTACTTCATTCTACTTTATTTTTGATGCATTAGAAATCGTATAATTCAACATATTTAGGTATCATCCTCATCTTTGGATATTCTGGCTCTTTTTTCAACGCTTCTCTACTTTGCTCTATATTTAAAATCTCGTGATTTGACAAGAATATCGTCAAATTCGGAACATGAATCTGATAATCGAAGGATATTATATACCATGATACCTTTATTCGTGCAGTATGTAAGTAAATTAACACACAGTTGATTTATTTGACCTCTCTGGCTGTTAAACTCGGATATTACAGGGACAGGATGCAAAATCTGATCCGGGATACCCTTTAAGGCTTAACTTTTTAATTGGGCTTTTTACAAATATCAATTTAACTCTAATTCATCGTGCTTATAACATTTTCGAAGAAATGATAATTTATTGAGATTGAGATCAGTGAGAAAAAGATTTAAAGAACACTTTAATCCGAAGGTGATAAACGGGAAACGGTAACTGAGCACCAAAATATTTGGTACGCAGTGACATACACCCATTTTGTGAATAAGGGTTACTGCCAGTACAACTAAATTCATTTTTCTATTGAGTGTTTAATTTACGACATTTGAAAATTATATAATTATTTCATATACAGAAATAATCATAAAAACTAATTTAGACATCAACGATCAGCTTGTCAGTATTAGTATACTTATATTTTGGTAATAATTTAAAGCGTGTTCAAAATGAAACAAAACTTTAAGAGTCAAACGCGGATAGCACTTCCGGTATATATATCGAGACTTTCATATTTTCACGACTATTTGATGCATACTTATCGTGCATAACTATGCCACTTTCGTTTATAATTGCTAGTCCGGAACGATGCCAAGCCATTAGACAATATTTCTCGAAAGTGTATGAAATTATAATATTAAAAAATGACAAATTTCTAGATGTTAATTACGTAATTCTTAATTCAGCTGACATTAATTTCAGAAGGAACAATAGACTGAGATCTTCGACGTCCATGATCAGCCGCAATGATCGTAATAATCAGGTTCATGCACCACCGAATCAAAACCTAGCCACAATTGCATAATAAATGTCAAATTTCTAACCTCAATAAGTGATTTTTTTTAAATAAGAAGTATTATCTCATAAAATATGTTTGTGATAAGCCTAGTTCATAAATAAATAGTTTGTCTGCAAATCTAAATACAAAATACAATAAAAAATGCCAGCCTTCTAGTCAATATGCCAAATTTCTACATGTGATTAGAGGGCGCAAGTGATATTCCCGTTGTGAAGACAAAGTCATGGAAATATTGTTCTAGGAACCTGTAGGGCTAGACAGGATTATAGCAAAAAACGCATGAAAAACGGATCAATGTAACCAAAGATATTAATTTCTGAAGAACTGTAAAACGAATTACCTTTCTGGTGTTCTTCAAATATAGCAAAGATGCTGAAGCAATGCATATTAAAATGATGACACAAATGGGTTTGAATCTGGACATCGACTTGCTACTTCGAATTAAATTCGATAACCACTGCTATAGCAATCGACCATTTATATACTAGCAGAAAATTATCAGTAAAAATTGATGACTTAATTTATTATTCCAATAGATTAGGAATGTTAATACTCTTCATTTAAACTTTCTCACATCATTTCATTTGTTAAGGATGCGTCCAGACTCAGCTTTGTGTTCGGCTTTGTGCTCAGCTCGCTCCAGCACAAAACCGAGTCTGAACGCACCCTAATCTTTCGAATAAACGCGTCGATAGAATTTCTTATATTGATACTGTTGAAATAAATAGCAAATTATATCGATTCAAATTAGCATATAAATGATTTTTGGGCACGTCTTCGGGCGTCTTGGCCGAATTGTATGAAATTTTTTGCTCAAAATAACTAGAAAGGACTGTTCTTTTATATTCAATTTGAGAAAGTGCTGAGAGAGATCTGCAAGGCTCGAACGATTTTAAATTTGCACTATACGTTTTGACCGGCCCAAGTCAGGTTTCGGGAGCATGTTCCGGAAGCAAAAGTGTTCCCTAAGTCTATATCTAACAGTGAAAAAGAAAAATAAGAAAAAAATCGCTCCGCAAAATTTTTCAAAAGTTTAACGAAATTGCTTTCTTTGACTTCACTTCACAGAATGGGCGGAATTTGCACTCTCTAGCTATAGCGTCTCGTCATCTCATCATCTTGTCATATAGTAATTGCCGATACGAATATTCGGAGTCAGAGTTTCCGAAGCAAACGATCCTCGATTTTACGAAATCTTCATGCGTTACTCCATATTTTCCTCTTTTACTTTTTATATGTATTTTTAATGATTTTCCTTTCGAAAACGTTTATTGATAAAATAGCTAAACTAAACGATTGATCTAGTAACAGGTCCAGTGTCGGGGAAGTAGAGCATCGACGACTGAATTCGAATAGGGCAGACAGTGAGATCTTCTCGCATACCATTCTTGTCCGTAAAACGATATGAACATACCCGTACCTGGAGATTTAGAAGGCTTATTTAATAGTCCTGAGTCATTAACGACCCGACATCGGGCTTTGAGCCATTTTTTGAAAATGAAAGTTCGACTTCGTCTTCGAAAATTTTAAAACCAAAGCTTCGTGCATCCTTGCTTCGCAATAGGACATAATGATTACCTACCTATAAGAAGATTGAACCAGAGTGCTACATTCCAGACACTTTTATTTTGAATGAATCTGGACAACGAGAAGAAGATGCCTGAAAAGTAGTGTTCATCGTTTTCGACCAATTCCCCATAGCTTTTTAGAAGGAGGATAAATTGATATCGAAAAATGTTAGAGAACTCATAAGTCCCTCAATCTTTGACATAAGAAAAGGTTTGACCAGATTTTTTTAATGAAGAACTTTTGTTTCGGAGGAAAAATCATGAACATTTCTTTCTCTCTCATTTGATTCGGAATAATAATCATAAAATCGTGTCAAAAAGTCATACTAACCTCCACAGATGAAATATAAAATAAACATGATTGGATAGAAGCATCTGAATGCAACTCCGAACCAGTACTCGTGGACGAAAGCGCTGATGAAGAAAACGGCCAGCTGTCCCATTTGTCGCCCTTTCTTTCCTCCCACCAGCTATAAAATATTTGTAAGTAAATTTATATAAAAAATTATTCTACTTACATTTGATATGTCCCTGAAGTCGCATATGTTCAAAGAAGCATTTTCTATCAGACCAACTTTTAGCCAGAGTGAGACGGAATTGAATTTTAAAAGGTCAAAATCGGAATCGGAATCGGAATTGACACGAAAACGTCAGAATCGAAGTTGGAATTCCGCGTCTCACCTCCGATTTTAGCTAACAAAACTTTTTGTCTCAAGAAATTGAGATCTCTGACAGTTGGAACATGATAGAAAATGTCCTGAACCTGAAAATGTAGGCGTAAAGCCAATCATGCACGACCAAATTCCAATTTCGGTAATACTCTGCCATATTCTCGGATTCCCACCAGTTCTGAGTAAGCTTGATTAGTTTTGAAAAAAACTTAATGGGAAATACCGCGTAGAATCGCCGATCTCCGAAGTACATCAATTCTGAGAAGATGTTGAGCCAACAATGCAGAAGTCCGTAGAATAGGCACAATAGACAGATAATGCCTGGTAGAATGCCAGCGAATAGGGATAACGCTATGGTAGATACTGGAGTTGCACGATACTAAATTTTTCATAATGAATTACTAGAAGGAATTGATGAAGCAACAAACATCCTGGGATGATAGCCATGGGAACACATATTGAGTGAACGCGAGATTGACGAACTCGATGAGGCACAGAATCTGCACAAAATAAATTCCAGCGGTCTTCAGGCAACGGGTTGATCGCCTATAAAAATGGGTGATGACTCATATTTGACTATCCAGACGATTTGTAGCGTTTCATTTTAGAATTAGGAAGGATCGAGGCAAGACTACTTTCCAACGTTTTATGTTCATATTCTATCATTTTTTGAAAGTTGAAAAACTAACATTGGATACTCGTCTCTGTAGATGAATGTTGGACAGAATTGATAGTACAGGAATTGTTTTACCGTCGGAAATGTCTAAAACTAATGAGTTGAACATGGAGAAGAACTGTTCGGCCCAACCATATCAGTGTTTCCACTTCGAATTTGCAAAGCTCGCTGCCAATTCTCTCGGACGAACGAATGCATCTTCATTGCGATTCTGGTCTGTTGAATAGGAACTAAACTTTGAAGGTTTGAAAGATTCTTACCGTTTCGCATGTAATTATGAACGAACAGGCGCAATTGAGCTGCCAGTTGAATAAGAATCTGAGTGAATAATAGAAGAAGCAAATTTGATAGAAGATGTAGGCAGCGACGACGAACTTCTTGAATATCAAACAGTCAATATTATAATATTTAAGAAAAATATTACTTCTGAACCCGAAGAATCCCCTTTGACTGCTTGATAAGCCCAATGTTTGTATCCAGCATAAAGACATAATGTTGACAGGAACATTAGAGTCCAGACGAACATCGTCGGGATGAAATAGGCGAAATTCCACCAAATCAGCCACGTGTGATAAAGTGGCCTACAGAGTGTTGCCTTTGAAGTAATTAGGGGAGAGTCCTACATTTTGTGCACAAAGATGTCGTCGATGCAGGCTCTTAGGAAGAAAAGAATGAAGATGCCGCAAAACACATGAAACACTATGGAGGAATCGTTTTGTCGGTACATGATTCTGAAGGAGTATTGATTATCGAAGATTAAAGACCTTCATTCTCACGTCAGCAGCGAATCTCGGTCCTCAAAATGTTTCGGTCTGAATTCCATTACCCCCTTTTGCTCTCTTTTCCCTCCTTCAGCCATTGCGCCATGCTCCTTTTCCCTTGTCCTGCAACGAACTTCTCCCTGTTCGTCCATTCAACTCACAAGCAGTCGGGTGTCAGATATATCCCTCGAGATATGGATCTGATGTTTCAATGTTCAACCGCAACTGAATTAATTAGATCTCAGCTTGAATCATTAAGCACGGATGATAATAAGTTGGATCATCGAATTCCATGGACTCGACAAGGAATTCGATGGGAAACTTCTACTTGAAAATAGGAAAATATCGGAAGAAAAGAAGCCATAAAAAGGATGCGGATAGAAAGGAAGGAAGATTCGATTCTTCAGTCGATCGCGCTATTCGTATTCGATTCAAACCGCAAAATTGGGACAGTCAGAGAGCGCAGACATGAGGAGGAAGAGAGGAGAGGAAGGGATAATGCTGGGGAAGGACATCCAAACCTGCTAGTGCAGATCTTCTGGATGAAGATGTGATGCAACAGCACTCGGGGAAATCATCAAGAAGTTAACGTTGCTTGATTAGGCCGAAGGGATGAAGTCATTTTGACGATTGTCTGTGATGAGAACCGAAGATTCAAGAGAAAGTGATAGATCAATTTCATCATACATCGAAAATTCCAAAGAGTATATGTCTGGTTATTAGTTTCGCAAGTCTAACTCTACAAATTTACACGTCCGTTATAAATTTCCTAATCGGATGATCAACTCTAAGATTCTAATGTTCATCAGCATGTTTAAAATCTAACTTTCGATGTAATTTACTACTGTATTTTATAGTTTTGACGTGTAAAGTCTTTTAGCAAGCTGATCTTCACGATATACAGTCTTTGGTTATTATTTTATACTACCGTATTGCAAAGTACTATTGGTTAAAGCTGATTTTCCCAAACTAAATCTTTTATCTTAATGTTTTGAATGGATTATTGTCAATCCTTGATAGTCCAAGTTGATTTTTATGGACGAAAATATTATCTAACATTGCATGAAAGTGGCTAAATTTCGAAATTGAAAAATTGGGTAAGCTTAATTTTCCCATTTTTATGTTTATATTTGTCGATGAAAATTGCATAATTTTTAATTCTTTGTTTATTCATTCGTGCTGTTTCCAGCCGAACGCGCAATAATTAGCTCTTTTTCAAGCGTTATTTCTATTTTTATACAGTTTCAAGTTCAAAAAAGAAAAAAAAAACACCATTTGCTGTGACGATTTCTTTCTTCGTCTTTTTGCAACTAACTGCGTCTTCACTCCTCTTCTCCCATCTTCCCATCGCACTCGTCATTTTGTTTTCTTCCTCACGTCCTCTGCCCTTCATCCCTTCTATTTCTCTTCTCGGCCCTCTCCACTCCTCCGCCTGCAGCCAACTCGAATAGCTCCTCTGACGGGTCTAAAACCCGACCACCGGCTCCTTCCCCCTTCCCCCCAAACTCAACACGCACGTGCCTCGCTTCAAAATTGTGAGTCGACTTGTTTACCTCACGCAGTTTTATCAATTTCTCCCTTTCAAAACAATTTCAGCGATCGATTTTGATTGGGTCGATTATTTTGTGGGCAGCATGTGAGTGTGGAATGACGAGTGTCATTTGACAGTTTCTCTCCTCCATTTCTGTCATCTCTTCACCCTCTCTGCCTAGTTTTAGTTTTGCATTTATTTGATATTTGATTTAGTCCAGAGACGCAATGACATATGCCCTTTCTGCCTTATGTGGAGGTCTCTTTTCTATTTCTCTGGTCGAGAGAAAGAGATAGAGTTTGTCTGTGCGCTGCTCTTTTCGTCCAATCGATATCATTTTTTCATTTCGGACTTTGAAAAAATTCGTAACGCTTTTACTGGATTTCAGGAGTTCTCAGAGGAAGTAGCTGTAGAAGAGACAGGGACAGGTAGAGACAGTGCAGAGCAGGGCAGGAATTGCAGTCAGACAGACAGAATGGGCAACAATCAACCTGGGGGCCTCAACAACAGCAAACGGGAACGACCTGGAGAGGGAGCTGGCGGTATGAATCTCAAAATACTCAATTTTCCAAATTGAATTGGTTACAGGTCAGCGAATACGGAACATCAGCGGCAATCAGCAGATGTACTCTTCCAGCAACGAGGACGGATGCCCTGTTTCTGTAATAATTTTCTCGAATATTTAATCCGTTCTATTTTCGAAAAAATGAAAAGTTTTATTTTGTGTTACCGAAGAACTTCATCCTGAGAAACTTTTGAGTAAAGCGCGTTTAGCATTATTAAATTTTCGTCTTCAACCGAACAATTATTCCAGGTAAAAATAGCCAAATCCGACGTCTCTCCAAATGTACAGTTCTCCGAGACAAGTGAAATGCCTGTTGTCTTCAGATGGACATGCAACAATACAAAGTATGTTTTTCCTAATTTCCTTTTTCATTTTGCCAAATTTTAGTTTTCCTCGAAATGTGCAAATTTGTGGATCTTGGGACGACTGGCAGTCGAGAATTCCTTTAGTCAAATCGCAGAACGACTTCTCCACTATTCTCGATTTAATTCCCGGTATGGTTTTTGTAAAATTTCTTTATTGATCAAGGAAACAATTAGACTCGCAACTTTTTCTGAAACTTCCCACTGCAACTTCGCTGAACTGCAGTCCAGACTTGTAAATTTTCAAACCCACGGGTGCCCGCATGAGCGAAATAGCGTATCTTATCGAGAGAGGAAAAGAGCATGTCTTCTTTCTGTCTCTCGAAAAGACATTATTTCGTTTATGCGGGCTTGAGAAGTTACAAGTCTATTGCAGTTA
>LIAE01010508.1:17882-80629 GCA_002287525.1 Diploscapter pachys | reverse complement strand
ACTGGAAACAATCTGGGAGGCGAGAACAATGTGATTTTCATCGATGAAGCTGATTTTGAGGTTGGTATTATCTTATTTACTCAAATTATGTTTTTTTTCATTTGAGGTGTTCGATGCTTTGGACAAGGACTTGGCTTCTTCGAATGCAGGAGAAGTGATGCGAGGATCACCCAACACACAGCCCAGTCACGATACTCCTAATGATAGGTTGGGTTTGAAATCGTTCTACTCATTTTTTTTGCAAAATTTACATATTACGAAAAATGATATTGTGTTCGTCACTAGAATTGGTGCTGGAAAGAGCGCGCTTCAATGAAAAATGAATGTTACCTCTCCTTCCGCTCGTTATTGGGAAAAAATGAAAGCGCTCCTTTGCATTAGAGCGCGCTCTTTCCAGCGACGGATTCTAGCGATGAGCACGATAAGATAAACGTATTATCTCTAACCTTTTACTTTCGGACCGACTGGAGAATCTGCTCTAAATCTAAAATCGAAAACACGAATGAATAAAAAGACTTGGTGTTTTCTCCATTTCGCTTCGCCCACGTGTGTCTCCTCTACTGATTATCGTTTGTTTTTAGCTTTGAAGCAGATTCTCCATCCTTGGAGAATATGAAGGAATTCTCGATGCAACATTTTGTGGCATCAGTCATAATTCGAATAGTTTTGGTCATTTTTCTTCTAACTCCGTAAACTCATACAATCTTGTATAAACCATTTAGGGAGCTGGAAAAGCTTCGTTCGTTTGGCCAGGACATCCCGGATCGGAAGGAGTTCAGCAAGGCCAACAACCCTCCTCACTTGCCTCCCCATCTGCTACAAGTCATTCTCAACAAGGACACTCCAGTGCAGTGTGACCCGAATGTGCTACCCGAGCCGAACCACGTCATGCTCAATCATCTCTATGCTCTGTCCATCAAGGACGGGGTCATGGTCCTGTCTGCCACTCACAGGTAAACTATTCTGTAAAAAAGTGAACTTTTTTATTTTTATTTTTCATGTCTAAATACTAGTAATAAAACGGCACATGTATGAAAATCCTTTTCTTTTGTTCCTTTTTAAAACTAAATCAACATACAAATTTGAATTTTTATAATCTGTTGGAACCGTCAGAAAGCACAAAAATAAACCGAAACCGAAAATTTCACGTCTCTAGTCATAAAATTTTAAATTGAAGGATAAAATATTTTAAAAAAACTTCAGATATCGAAAGAAGTACGTAACAACGCTGCTGTACAAGCCGATTTGATGTGTTCGTGCAAATGCATTCGAGCAGTCAAGCAACATTCCTCTTCCCGGGCATCTGCTTCTTCACTCTTCCCTCCCATTCTTCCATTCAAAATGTAAGATTCTTCCTGTGGAGTCGCATTATTTCATATTGTGCAAATTTTTGAAAACATTCTTTACGAAATCCAAATTGCAATTTCACGATTGAGAATTCATAATTAGTGATAAAATATTAAGCTTATTAAACGTGTAAAATCATCGATTGTGAATATCTGAAATTGCAATCTGCAAAATGATATTATCACTAGAATAGGATAAATGAGAAACTGGAGCCTTGAATTCTTTTAGTTATTCGACAACAAATTCGTGTCTTTATCGTTCTGATTTATCGGTGGACTTAACTCTTTTGATCTTTATTATTTTTCTAATTGATCATTTAGACAAGTTCAGCTCGAAATGATTTAAATTTGTTTTTAAGAACCCCATGAAATTGGTCATTTTTGAGTGGTCTTCAACTGCCTTCTATTTTTAACCAACTCTTTTTCATAACCAACACAAATCAAACATTTGTCTGTGTAGATTATGAGCTGCTCAGGATATTCGAAGCGATGTGTCGAATTTCGAAATTCGATGTTCCATGTAAACGTTAGTACTCAAAATTAGTTGAAGTTTCGTGCATTCTTGGGGTTGGTTTCCTTCTTTTCCCTTACTATATTTATATCGGTACAGTTATCATAAGATTCATGCAAAATCGATCATGAAAATTTGAAACTGAACGCTAACCTATCATCTTTTATCATCCATGATATTTTATGAGTTTTATTGTACAGGCCGATCGTATATACATATAACTATTCTATATTTTCGTAAAATAAAATTACCAATAAATTTCTATGGTCTTGTCCAAGAAGATTGCTAACAATCTGTTTTCATTTGACAGAAGTAATTATTTTTAGTGAAGTAGTGATTGCAGAGAAAATGCTTGTTCATTCAGAAAGTGATGACAGATCTAAAGACGTTGATTCGATGGAAGGTGGAGAGCACTTCCAGTGCGATTCCTGTGGCACAGGCAATGTTCTACCAATTGAATGCTAGAGTGAGTTCTTTTCTCGATAAGGTGGAAATGAGCTTTGAAGTTTTTGCAATGCTTTGAATTGCGATTAGATTTTAAAAATATATTGAAGAGCAGATAGAATTTTCTAGCTCATTTCTAACGACTAAAGGCAATTGTCTTGAAGAATGCCTAGCTAGAGTTGTAATTCTCGAGTTTTTACGTTTCAAGTCTTCAGAATGTCAAAATTTTCATCGTCCATTTACAATTTTGACAAAATGTTTACAGAAAATCTTCAATGTTATTTGATATTGCATCCTAACTAACTCATGAAACTTAATTAAGAAGAACCAGGTAGCAGGCGGGTATCATTTGTACGTGACTGTGTCTGCTCGACAAGACTTGGAGGGAGGATTCGATTGCCTGGCCTGGCTCTCCATCTCTGTCAATGGACACGTCATTTATGTGAGTCTATTGCCTTCATCTTCTTCATTCAAATTGAACTATCACCTCAGAAAGCCCGCGATCTGTGGCTGTGGAACGATCACAGCTCCGAAGAGCAGGTCATCTTCAATGGACTCGTCAGGGCATTCACTGGTTTGTTTGCATTATAATTTTGCTAAAGAAAAAGGGATGCTACTAAATTACGAATTGAATCAATTACGGGTTTTACGGATGAAATATTCCCCGGCTAATAATATTTTTCTCGGCTCTCATCTCCCTACCCTGCCTTTTTGTACGTAAAATATTAAAATCCGTAATTTATAAGTCGCCCGAAAACGTATAGCAAAATGATTTCAAGGTCAGCTCTCAATCGGCGTCAAAATCGAATCTCTTCTGGCTGCAATCGACTACGAAAAGCCGCACTGTTCGAGGCAACTGCTAGTTCTGGTAATTTTGTTGACTACGAGCCTCGGCTTTTGCTTCGCAAAGGTTTCGAAACACTAATATCAATCTATTTCAAACACAAACAACAATCAACAACAGACAATAAATAGCAACAGCTTTCTATTTTATCATTTTCTATAATGGTTAATTTGAAAAACTCTTATGCAATTTCAATTCAAAACTAATTTGCTAACTATATCCAAAATTAGCATTTCCTTAGAAAGAAAAGTTTTTACCGCAAATTAGCATATTATCGATGCAAAATCGACCAAATTTTTCTACGTTGTACACCTTTAACAAATTTTATTTCCAACCATTTATAACACATGGGGATCAGACAATCGCACCGTCGAGATCTAAGCTTGGCAGACAAACTCAACAAAAAGACTAATTGTTTCGATTTTTATGAAGGAAAGTATAGTTTATAAATGGTGTTGCATGATAATAATTGAAAATTTTCATTATGCTTCACTAGGAATAATAAAGGCAGTGCTGTGATAACTTGCCAGTTCTCAATCTCCGATCATTTTTCATTTCCATCTGATTCTAATCAAGCAAATGATAGAAATAAGGTTATGCCAGGGATTAAATTTATTAACAAAGCAACATTTTGCTATTCACTATCGACAGTAGACGATTTAAAATAGCTGATTTCAGTGCGAGAATAAGTCATACTTTGTGAACCCTGACAGACTCGTGGAATTCGGTGGAAGTCTCTTCGAAAGCTGGAGGAAGCGATTCGTATGACGAATTTGAAACAATAAATATACAGGCAATATAATATTTGAGGAAGATGGTGAAAGAAGAATTGTGGAGCAGTTGGATGGCGTTGACTTGGAAATGCTGCTCGATGCCACGTTCAAATATGAAGGTCTTGTCATTCACAGGTAATAATGAGTTATCCATTCAAGATCATGAATTTACGCAATAAGTTGTTTTTCTCTTATAATTAGGAATCGAAATCGATTCAAGCAATTTCAGAATTCAGATTCCAATTTATCAAATGTAGAATTCAAATTCCGAGCGCTTTTGGTAAAAATAGGTACATTTTTCAGAAAAAATATGCCTCGTTTGGTCACTTTCGGACAGCATTATCACATGGTTCCTTTGCTGAGAGCTGTCGAAGATTATCTTCTGGAACTGCCTATGTAAGTGAAAATGCGGACATAATTTTGAAAAATATCTCAATTGAAGTCTGATTTATCCATTTTATCATTAACTAATTTCTTAGAAACTTAGCTTGTTTGCTTTTTATTTTTGTTCCTCAAATGTGCCAAATTAAAAAAGTCTGGACAATATAAACTAATCAAACTGTATTTGAAATCATAATTGCTTTAAATGTTGATATTCTATGGATAGATTTTGAGTAATTTCAACTGAATTGCAGGCACCCAATTCAACAGATGGAAATGGCGATCGAGCTGAAAATGGCCCGACTCTACACGCAGGCCGAGAATTGGCTTAAGGAACGACCGTCCGCTATTCTCGAGGTAGAATTTATCAGTATTTCTTATTTATTGGATGGAATTGGGAGCTAAATTTTCAAATTATTTTGTGGTTCAATTTTACACTTTGTACAATTTACATTTGCAAAATGTGAAATTTGATATGTAACGATAACCATACTTTAAGCATGATAGAAACAATAATCATCTGATTTTAAAGATAAATAATTAGGTCCATGAATATCTGCGTGACAATGGTCTGACTCTGGACAATTTGCACCCCAAATTGTTCGACATATGCGGCATCACCAAACATTATGTCGTTATTTAGCTGCTGGTAGCAGCGAATGACTCCTAGTTGTTATTAAAAGTTTGTTATTGTTTTTTTTTTTTTTAAATTATGTTTTAAAAAAATTTATCAATATTAAAACCGTATCAGTATCAAAATAAAGACAACATCGCTGAACATAAAATCAGAAGAAGATTTTACGAATGGAATTTCTCCGACATCATAGGAAAATGATTCACACAACTATAAATTTGACATTTTCGAAAATCTAATAAAAGGGCATTCATAAATTAATTAGTAGCATAAGGAGAGATCAATTACAAAAATAAGGCAGTTAAAATACCGAATTACAAGATAGAGTTCAGCAGAATCAATCAAAACTACCTGATATGGCAATGTATGAAAATGAATGAATTAGTGAATGTGAATGGATAGATTGCTGGTTTAGTTGCTAGCGAACTGCGATCTGTTGCTTCTTTATATTTGCATAGTCCTAAATATGCCTGACTACGTTTCACATTCATTTGTTAACAATCACCTTATAACTCAAATTGTACTTGCTCGACTGGAACCGTACCACTTCGACGGCCCTTCTGAAGACCTCGTCGATCGGTCCCTTGTACCCGCCTTTTTGTATCAAATTATCCAGAGTTTCTATATGATTCCACCCTAAATTCGGTCAGTTTATACTTTATATCTGTTAGTCTCCTAATTCCTTCTATTTTTGATAAGAAATATTATAGTGAAACTACATTAAGAATAGCGTAAGTTCAATTTAAAGACCGCTAATTGTCTGAGCATACATATCATAGAGACTACTTATCATTAGGCGAATCGTTAACTTTTCAAACAGTATTCTTCATGGAAAAATCTTAAATTTTGCGTGGAAAGATTATGTTACAAGGCGGCAATAATTGCATGCCTTGTTCTGCCGCCACTTCAGGCAAATAGACGGCATTTCTGTTGGCAGTTCCGTCCCAGAAGTTGATGCGTATTCCGTGAATGCCCACGACCCAATCGAGGTAGTCCCTGGCCGGTTCGAAGTCCACCAGCAGAGAGACCTGCAGCACAACTGTCTGTATGCAAATAACGAATTCCTACTCCACAGTGCAGATGCGAGATTTCCTCCCTGCTGATCGGCTCGAATCGGGAGTCGTGGAAAGCACTCGTCACTGCATATTCGCGCAGGCCCTGAGGCAGACTCAGATTCGAGAATGTGCCAATGCAGCCGCGCAGGTGATGGTGATTGCCTTTCTTCCAAGTCACAAATAACGGGCTAAACTAACTCTGTAAGGGGGAAGTTGGTTGGAGTATTTGAACCATTTGATATGTCTGGGAATGGAAGTAGGCATAGGTGGCTCTTTCTGCTTGTTGGCATGTGCGTGCAGGATGTCGAAGCAGTACACAGCCATGTCTGGAGTCGCTTGAATCGATTCGCTCATTATGGCCTCCTCTTGGTCTCTGCTTCTTCTTCTTCTGCTGCTGCGGATCGATTTATCGATTCAATTGGTCAACTACCCAAAACGATCACCGACCACTAAATTATGGCAATCAAATATTATTTGAATTATTTAGAGAAATTAGATAAATGATAATGAATAAAGTTAAACTTGATGCAGTAGATGTATTCGAGAGGATATCAGCTGATGCTTTAGAATGAAGTCAGAAAAGGAGCAAGGAAAGAGGAAAGGAAGAGAGGAAAAGTGAATGAGGTGATGGAAGGAGGTCTGCAATATTTCTGCAGACTTATGTGTACTCTCGTATTTGAATGTGCCAAAATTGCATTTTAATAAGAATTTAGTCAAAAATATTACATACAAGTTTGATCTTTTTTATTTATTTTGCAGGATAATTCTACATATTCAACAATTGAAACGATGATTCAATATTATATCGTTCGAAATCACGAGTTCTATCATTTTATCTGTACAGATATCTCCAATCAAACTCCTGTGACTTTCGTGCAAATTCATAAGTTTGAGCTCCGAACAGGAAATTGAATGTGAAACTGGAGGGAAATTGGAATTGAACAGGAACAAAGCAGAGTTAAAGGTGAAATCGGAATGGAAATGGGAAATGCAAACTTCAGGGGAGTTTGCATAGTTGTCTGGGTAACAAGTTATTCGTTCGGCTTATCGCAATAAAGTTTTAAATATATTCCTTTTTATTCATTTATTCTCATTCGCGCGGCCATCAATGCATAGCTAATCTTCTATACGACATAGTAATAAGATAGGTAATCTGCAATTAATTACTGATTATATTATCTTTAAAAATCTCTTAATATCTGTATTTATGATATTATGGTAAAAATTGAATTGCGCATGTCTGAGTTCCGAAATTGCATATAGGCTTCCTCTGATTACTTGAACATTTTAGTCAATTCTAACACGAGATTGAATCGTAATCATTGCTGAAGCAGGTGCATTTAAAACTAAAATGCTTCAGAACATTACAATCCTTCTACAAGTAGCTCGAAGTCACTAGTTTCTAATAGTGAGATTCGCTTATCGATTCTTCTGTTTGGAATAGATGCCATATTTTTCTGTAGGGATGTCTAACACGAATTCAACCACGACGATGACGACAATTATGCCTGAAGAACTGCCTCATGATGATGGTTTTTAAAATTTTTTAAATAGTAAATTTCTTTATTAATGCATTTCAGTTGAAATGGATGGCTTCGAAAGTTACACTCGGATGCTGCAGATTCTGTTGATTGAGGACTGCGTTCGGTCTACTCTGGGCGTTATCATCTATACCTACATAATTGTTGTCAATCTGCAGAAAAGGTCCGATACGAGGCAGATTTCTGAAGTGCAGAAGATCGTTTGCATTATAGCTGGAATATCATTGCTATTTTTTCTGCAAGGAATTCTGCAATTTGTCGCATTGGTATTTTTGCTGATTTTTCTAATCGATAGTTACATAATATAAACTCAGATAAGTGAATGGTTTCACTTCAACATCAACAGAATTTTCGACACGGACCTCTATATTTTCTTCTTCGTGTTTACAGCAATGGTCGCCGTTGCGAGAGAGACATTCTACGTTGTTCTTATCGCCTTCAAAATATCCGAATTTTACAGGCAAACTCGTTATTAGGTGTTTGGACTTATTGCGATATGGTTTAGAATGATTGTGATGAGTATCTTTTCCATACATCTTTATTAGATACGAAGATGTTTCATCATGACATGATAAATCCAAACTGTCTTCAAGTTATAATTTATTATTTCTCAGATAATAAGAGCTGATTTTTCAGAATTAATTCGCGCAAGGCCATCTATTCCGCCGCGATATTGACGATAATTGTTCTAGAAATTCTTATTTGCGGAGTTTATCTGCAAAGCTACAAGACCGAGGTAGTCATATTTGTAAATTCATCTATCCTGACAACGGCTTTCCAGAATCTACTGATCCTCGAAGTTTTTCCTCACTACATCAGTTTTGTCTGCGCAGCTGCAGGGAAATTTTTCGTCGATCGACAGCAGACCAGGCAAAGAATGTCGCTGAGCGCTAAGAAATTCCAGAAGAAAATTACATCGCTCATTCTGATACAGGTATTTTCAAAGTGAATTTTTTATGTTCGCAAAATTGTAGGGAATAATTGGGTTTGTGATCAGCATCGGAACTATTCTCGTGGTTGTTTTTGGCAGATGGCTAAGCGATAAGACCACACATTTCCAGACATATTTGCAGATTGAGTCTTACATTTTGGTAAGTTGAAGAGGAAGTAACAATTGCCATTCATTATGATTTTTTTCTGCAGCTATATTTCCATCTAATTCAATGGAGCTATGTAGTCAATGGAATTGTACTTTATCTTCTGTCGAGGCGAATTCTCAAGGTTTTTCTCCAGTATTTACCGAGTAGAAAATTGGAACTTTAGGGGGCTGATTTGTATATGGTTGAGCAAGGCAATAACAAGCACATGAATCGAGTTGGGATCACAGTTGTCGGCAATATGATTGAGGATTAGACGAATTTTAAATTGTCATGTGATGATAACCTTCTAATGAATTTATTGAGTACACATTCGATTCCAACTTATTTATATCGTCAAAGACCAATTAATTGGGTCGGAATAAATTATGTATATCATACATACATTTGACAATGTGAAATATAATTTGTGTAATTTTTTAATTGTCGTCAAAATCATGTCTTGAATCATTGAAATATCGTTTAGCTGATTACAAACAACGTCATAATTTGAACAAACATAGTATTCATGCATTTTATCTTGATCAAAATGATCGATTTTGATCAAAGATAAAATTTCGATTCAGCAATTTTAATTATGTTGCACTATTCTATTTCGTGAACAATGAAGATCAGCTCCATTAAGGTGTTTATTATGGGATCGCTAATTAATAGAGTTGTGTGCGCCTGTCCTCGGCTCTAAGCATCAGCCTTCTCCTCATTGCCCTTGTCGTGCGGGCTTCTCGACTTCGGACTCTGCTTCATCTTGGCTGTTTCTGGCTGAATCGCTTTGACCGTACTCATCTCTCCGTTTTCCCAATCGTAAGGGCGCACCTGTAATTTGGCATTCTGATTGATGTGTAATAATGACGAATAAGATTGCACGAAAGGAATTTTGTATTTTTATTACTATAAGATTATTGAAGTTTTGAGAAAAACTTAATTATCAGAATATCTCTGAAATCAGAATTCAAATTAAAAATCTTTTCATCTTTAATTTCATAGAAACTTCCTTCCCCGCAAATTATTTTTCTTGATCGCCGTTCGCAGGATCTCGTAGATCTTCTCATATCCTAGGTCCTCTGCGAAAAATCTAATCCAATCCAATGATATGCCTGAGAAAATATCGGTTTGTGAAATAACTCCTTTTCAAAATATTTGCATACTCGAGAATGGACTTGTACTCATCGAAGAGGCATTCCTTGAGGAGTTCGCGGATCTTTTCTCCATTCACATCCTGACACTCCCTTTTAATTTGTGCAACCTGTAATATTTTGTCTATTATTAGAAATTAGTCTGCAATCACCCGACAATTATCAATAGTTAGGAAAAGTTGTTATTTCTTCATGCGACGAAAATCGTGCCTTTGAATTCGAGTTAGCAACAAATTATTATAGAATCAAACCTCTTTCATATCCGAAGTGATTTTCCGAGGCAAACTGGCATTCGTAAAGTCGAGGAGCATGTAAAGCCTGAAAAAGTTATTTATTTTTAAAATTCGAAATTAACGATCTTTGAATTGAAATTTAATTTTGAAGAAAAGTGGTAACTCGGAAATCTCGCAACCTCGCCACTTTATGAGATAGTATGCAAAAGTGAGAGAACCTTTTTCTATCCTCTACTATCCCTACGTACTATTTCGCAAAATAGCGAAGTTGCGAAGATTACGAGATTTCCGAATACCCAGAAAAATTAAATGAAAACTGGAGGGTGTGTGTTGTCCAACAAAACAATTTAGCTGTGACGTTGTCCAACAAAGATTTCGTTGAACAACGCTACGGACTCGAGAAATAGCATGTGAACATTGAACTTTGCTTTGTGTTATTTCCTTCTCAAGTAGCCTATTCATTGTGTCAATCTCATGATTATCAACGTAACTCAAGTCAGCGCAGAGCTAATGTATTCATGCGTGTGGCTCGTTGAATATGTTGAATGGGGTAGTTTATTCGACTGCATGGCTGCAGAAAGATATTACGGAAAATTATAATCTAATCAAATCCAATCCTGCGTCTGCTGCAATTCAAGTCAGCGTTGGCTATCTATTCGGTTGAAATTAATGTAGAAGCTAGCCAATCTAAGAGTTTCTGATTATTTACTCGCGAGCCAATTTTAACTTTTATTCTCGTAAATCTCGCTATTTTGTCAGCATTTGAGCGTCTATATTTCCCCGTTGTGTTTACCTGTTTTTCTCGACGATTATCACCTGTTCGAGATCAAGCTCATAGTGAAAATAGTTGAAAACAATAAGCTCGAGACTGAAAAGGAATAGAGATGTTAGTTGCCTAGGAGCTGTATTGCAGACTGCAAAGGCAGACTGTCACCAAAAGCACTGCCAAGTACGTGAATGAGCAGACAGGATCACGATGCTTCATGTGGCTGTAGCTCGTTACTTATTCACTCATTCTCCATTCACATGCTCCACATGAAATGAATTCAAATACTCTCCATCGTTAATTACTTGAGTTTTCATTTCAGCTTCAAAGTTCTTTCAGCACGCACCTTTCTGATTTTAGCTCTCAATTCTTGAGATATAAAAGCCCGCTCTTCTTTATAAACAATGCTTACTTTATAATTTCTGAATTTCACAATACCTAAAATCATTTTTTAAGATAAGTTTTCTACAATTTTACAACTTCAATTCGCTATAATTTGACTCAATACACTATTTTCATTAGTTTTTCAAACATTTTGCATCATTAATTTTTTTCGAGTTTTAGGAATTTTGTACAATTTCAAAATGGTAGAAGAAGGTGTACTTCTGATATATGATTGCACCGTCATTCCAGCGCATATCATAGCAATTATACTTTACCTGCTCACAATTAGGTATTTCTTACAGTTTTTCTTTCAAATGATCCAATTTTCCATCAGAGCGACAATTCCCGAGAGAGGTGGTCAAATGACAGCACTGAACCGATTCATTCTTCTAATTTGCCTAATTTCTCTAGTATTCCTATTCCCCTCACTTATTCTCGAAGTTGTAAGTTCATCTTTTCTTGAAATTCACATAAATGAGCGTTTTAGCTTCCATTATTCCACGTCATGCTCAATGTTGGACTATTCAATGTGTACTGGATTAATCACATGATAACTTTGCGAGAAACTTGCTTCTGCATGCTTTTGGCTCACAGAACTCTGCTCCTTTTACGGTATCAAAATGAAATACGCTCGAAAGACGAAATAATAACATTCAGAAGCTCGTACATAAAACTGGTATATGTATTTGGTGTTCCCTCTGTGATAGTTGCGCAGATATTTCTCTACAAATTTGAAGCAATGGTAAAAATGTATCATTTTGAAAAGTACAGTGGCACACAAAAGTTTGGAACATTGCATGATTTTAGACATGCTACGCTTATGGATTTTAGTTAACCAATTCATCGAAAATTTGTTCACATTTGAAAATGATATTGGATAGAGATAGCTTTACAAGTTCCATCCAGATTTTTTCATGAAAATGGGCTTTTAGGCCGATAAAAATCGTGCATTGTTTGCTCCATACCTTTGTACGCCACTGCATTTCCTCAAAGAACCGACAACAATTGAAACAAAATAATGATCTGAAGATTTAAATATTAAACACGCATTGAAGTCAATATCAAAGTATTTTAATAATTAGAATTTAATCAAATTGAAATATTAAAATGCACCGATTTCTGCTAATTTAATTTCTTCATTTATTTTGTATCAATTAGTGTCAATACTGAAGTTACAACAAGAAAAAAATTCAGACCGAAATCCGTTATGCTCTTGCGATTCCATACGTCCTGTCTTGCATCGCTTCAACCAGCAGCTTCATTATTCTGAACTGCTGGCTGAGTCATCATCGAAACAGCGACGGGAATAAAGAATTTCAGACGAAAATTTCCATTATCTTCCTTCTTCAAGTAAATTTTCATTAAACTACTATTTTTTCTCGTTTATTTCAGTCATTTTTGTGTCTATTCTTGAGTGGTATTTTGGACAAAATTGTATTAGGGACCATCAAATTCGTAATCGTCGATATCTTTCACAACGAATTCGAAACGGAGACCGAGCTAGAAATTAGCGGATATTATTCACTAGTAAGAATAATATTTTCTTTGAATATCTTAACTCAATATTATTTTATTTTCAGGCTTGGACTATCTTGGTATGCAAGATTTTGCATATTTCCTACTTGCTTGATTTCTGCATTTTAGATAATTTAAGCTTTTTAGGTCTACGTAACTTGGCCCATCAATGGTCTCTTTTTATACATAACAACTAGGAGATTCGTCAAGGTACGATTAGAGATACCAAGTCAATTTGCGGGATCGATAATCATGGAAAACTAGCATTGAAACGTAATTGACGAGACTAACCGGAGCAGAATGTTTTTTAGATCTTCGAAAATGGCTCAGTGGGGGTAAAACTATGACCATTTTGCGGTGCGGGTTTTTTTTTCCGCAGACGTTTCCCAATTTTTTTAGCCAGTCATTGTCGCGTTTTTCGACTTGATGCATTACTTGAATTTTATTCTGCTCAAATTTATCAGTTTTTGCACAATTCCACTGAAATATTTTATTATTCAACTGCGCCGCGTGGTGGACTGTCGCTCTTCTTCGTAACTCAGAATTTTTTTCGCCAATTTTTTCGACCACTTTGTGTTCGAGTGTGCCCAGGTTAAGTTAAAACAGTATAGTATATCATACAGAAACAATTTTCCATGATTATCGATTAGGAGCTCGGCCAGCAGGGTCGAAAAAAAGTGACGATAAATTTCGAACGCATAAATCGAATGCTAATTTTGGCATTTCGAGATACGATTTTGATTTTTAATAACCTCTTTCCAATCAAATCGGTACCTAGAAAAATCCGTATGGTATCTTTTTTCCATACTATAACAGCTTTATATCGTCAAGCTAGAGAGCATGCTATATAGTGAGGAAAAGATACCATACAGATTTTTTTCTGGGTACCGATATGATTGAAATAGAAGGTAACTTTAACCCAAATTATTCTTTCGGGCTATTTTAGGCAGAAACGCAATATCGTAACGACTTCCAGATGTATCCGCACCACTCAATGCATGCATCGATTAGCATGCGCAAAGTATCTGTTATTGATGTTTAAATCTGATTTTTTTTGTAAATAGTTGTACATATTCATGCATATACATACAATGTATGTATATACTGTCATGTTTTTGAGAAGATTTCCCAATCCGTGCAAAATATGCATTGGTTCATTATATTACTTGTAATATTGTCACATTTATCAGCATATTTTTGGGTAAGATTATTGAGTGTAGGATTGCAACAATACGGCAATCTGGATTTGTCTCAACATGAAAATGACGCAGCGTGTTGTAAGATAAATTTGATGTTGAAATATTTCGAAATAAATATTCTATTACAACGCGTCGCGTAATTTTCATGTCGCGACAAATCCAAATTGCTCAACAACACCAATAAAGGAAAAAAATTTGAAAGCTTTCACAAATACGCCAAAATTGACGATTAAGTTTCAAGAGAGTGGAAAAGCAATGCGTACCCTTATCGTAGATATGGGATAGTCCGTTGAAAATCCGGATTTTTACAATTTCTTCCATTCAGGTTTCGAACTTTTTAAAATTACCATGATCTCGCTATCATAGAAGATTGATACGCATGATATATCCAGTTTTCTTATCAAAATTTAACTCAATGCATACAAATTGAACATTTTCTGATTTTGGAATCTTCTCCTTAGCAAGACATAAACATACATATTCAATGTATATATTGATTTATTCGATGTTGCTCATTTCATTTACTTTTCATGCAGATCTTCCTACTCAAATTCTTCGATCTCTATTCTTCAATCTCTCGCTATTGTATTTATGACTAATTAATTGAATGAACATTAATGCGACACATATAAATCTCTACCAGTGTCGATTAAACCTATATAATCCGAGAAATGTCTGCTCTTTTCATAGCAAAACGGTATGATGCTCTTTAGGTAGTACTTCCATCAGAGCGCTCTTGATCTGCATCATTTGTCTATAAAAACTGGCTTCAGTTTCTGTTCTGCCCATTTTAATTGTGCACTTGCTATATCATTTTGGATACCAAATATGATATATAGGTTGTTTGATGAATTTAAAAAATCATTATCATAATGCATGTCCGTTTTATCTGGTTCGTGCCATTCTTTGAGCAATATACCTCGTCGTGCACATATAATGAATTTATTTAGCAAGTTCATATTTTAGTCTATTCGTGTTTGTTGCAGGATTTGGCATTGGATCATATCTCCTGAATTGAAAAATGGGTTATAATAAATTGACATTCTTCATAGCGATTTCTTCACTAATCGCTTTTTCCTATGCTCAAACCTATAGAGACAAAGCAATTGCAAAGGTTCTGAAGATGAGTGGAATCAAGCTATCCGATTACCAACTCAACAATAAAACTGTAGTCAAGGTAAATTTATTTATTGTAGATTTTTGAAGTTTCGCGTTTGTATGTGATATTTTGCAATTTATCGGTTATTATCTTCTAAATTTTTTATAAACATCGCATACCATTAGGGTCTTCAATGCATTGAACCAACAATCATCGACATTCTGCCTTATGACGGCACCTCAGCGACGGACGACAAGATCTATCAGGCCTGCATGAAGTGCGTCATGAATGTCGTCACTATAGGCACTACCGCCATCGCCACCAATTTCATGAATCAATGTAGATAGATATTCCTAATCAAACTGATTTATCTCTTCTATTTTAGGGAACAATTGCATCAAGCCTTCAAATGCCACCTGTTTGGCTGCTAAAGTCAAGCCGAAGGCAATGAAAACCTTCGGAACACCTTATGATGAGCTGTCTGCTATCGCCATGAACTGTATGTTATATCTTCATTCACAACCAATAAGTCGAATTCTTAATGCGTAAGACTCATTTGGACGAATAACGGAATTAAGAATTCGATGTTTTCTTCTCAAGCAGGCTTTTCAGACATTTAAATTGAGTTATCTATGCTTATCTTTATCGAATCGCATTGAGTGTTCAAAATTTTAATATTTTTATGAGGAATAGAACAAACCATAATGATAATTATATTTTAGGCCGAAAAAACAACGCTGGAAAAAAGGACATGTACGAAAAATGTGCGAATAAGGTCTACGAAAAGGTTGGACCTTCTACAATTCTACAAACATTCTTTAAAATTATTTAGGGTTTAGCATATGTCTACAAAGACTATGTAGATCAATCTTGCTTGAAGATGGCTAAGGTTTGAATTTTATCCATTATTCTAATCTCATAATTCAAATGCAGGCGATTAACCAGGGCGAATACAGTTGCTGCAAGAAAATGGTCGATCTCGTTGTCAAGAAGGATGTTTCTGGAAAATACTCCTGCTATACGAGTGCGCAGCCACTGGCCGGAAATACACCAACTTGTCCAAAATAATTAGATCTAACGCAATCTCATCGATAATTGTTAAAAATAAACAAATTTTAGTTAGTACGATAATTTTACAGATTGTGCTTGTAAATATTCCTCATTTACTATTACTAAATTACTAGTGAGAATAAATTTGCGACTTTACATTCACGCTTACTCATAATATCGATTTATAAATTCGGTACTTTCAAATTGGTTTTTGAACTCATCGAAAACCTATAGACAAATAACATAATCTTCTGCTAATGGAAATCCATTTCTAATTCAAAACATAAAATGATCATTACTACAAATTTTGTCGTTTGATGAGGAACGAAATTATTTTGGCATTAATAGGAAATGATCGAACTATGTAGTGATTCTTTCAGATCATATGTATCATTTATTAATCTACGGTGGCGGCAAAAAGTTTGGGACAATTATGATTTTGAATACAGTCTGAAGGCTGAATTGTCGTGGACCAACTTGAATGAAATCTTGCATATTCTCTTCCTACTGAACTTTGAATTTCTGACAAGTTTCACTCAAATCGAGCTTATCAGAGTGTATTCAAAATCATAAATGTTTCAAGCTTTTGGTCGCTACTATTTGTAAAATTTAAAACTAATTATTATATGACATGGAGTGTAATTTACCCAACTTTAAGATAACCTCTATATTGAAATCTGCAAAAGACTAAAATTTGAGATCAGTTTCATAAGTCTTCTGGCACGCATCTAACTCTGCACCGATTCCAATTCAGGATTGGGTCGAAAGAGCAGCTGAAACATTTTGATATTTAGCCAAAGTATACGATTTTCGTAGTAGTGTTCTCACAAGGGAATCCCCCCGAGTATGTACTCGGATTTCCGGTCAAGACCAAGACCCAGTTTTGAAGTACTCGGTGAGTTAGGAAAGTATATATAGAGATTAGGGGCGGATATGCGGTAATGCACATTTTACGCGTACGAATACATACTTTTTTTTTTTTATAGTTAAGAAGCCAACTTTAAGAAATTTCTAGAAACACAGAATAGGAATTTAGCTGTTTCGCCTGCAGCGGGTTAGTTATGACCAAATTTAATCTTCAATAGTATAAACTATTTTGACCATCAAACAAGCCCAGATTTTTTTTCTTCATATTTGGCTCGGTTCAGTTTATAAAAATATTGAAACGCGAGTATTCCTGGATTATTGCCCCTAAAGAATCTAAAAAAATGGATGATTTCTCAAAATGCAATCTATAAAAAATTGAAAATTACACAAAATTCCTTTAGTCTATATTATTTCTTCGAATATGATAAAATTTCTAATTGATGAGTATGGGATATTACATAAAATTAACGAGTTTGTGTATTTTTCTTTCTAAATTTCTAATTATCATTTTGACCTATTTGAATGTAGTAAACAAGATTGCGTAAATAAATTTGTTCAAATATTCCGACTTACGCGCTAACAGCTTCACTATCAGTGATATCTCGCGGACAACGAAAGCCTAACGGGCAGGCGCATTTCGCAGATACAGCTGCTTGACGCAAATGCGAATCGAATACGATCTGCATGAATTATTAATTGAAATAAATCAATATCGTCCCTAATGAATCAACCTCTTGACAATAGTTCGATTCATCGAACACATTGCAGAATTCATCGTTTCTGTTGGCAAAATTCGATTGAAGATTCAAAATGAGATCATCTGTGTCTGAAGGGGTGCTTGTCTGGAAATAAAGTAAAATCATAATGGCTCTCAACTATAAAACTCACGAAAAGCTCTGCAGATATTGATGTGATTGATATGAGAATGAGAACGAAAAAAATCATGGCAATTGAATAATTGAAGCGCAAACGATACAAGAAGAAGAAAAATCGGAATAGAATAAGTTGAATGACCTGCAGTCAGATGGACTGTCGAATGTTGAATGACGATTTGGCAAGTGACGGATGACGAATTGACGAGTGATGAACAGGAACAAATGCAATCAAGTCGTTAGGCAGTCAAACAGTCCCTCTGTTAGCTGCCACCTGCCTCTGCCTGCCAAAGTTCTAAAGTCACCCTCTCTTCCTCGCCCCCTCGACCCATCTCTGACCCTGTTTCACCCCTGCTTCAGTCTCTGTTTTCAACCTCATTTCATCCCTCTTTCTGCTTTGTTGTTCAACTAATTTCGTGTAACAATAGTGTCTTCGTCATTTTTATTGACTTAAATTCATTTCAACTGTGAAAGGCAACTATTCAAATAATGAAATAATGCATCGTTGAATTCTTACAATTTGAGTCTTGCATCATATTTCAATAGCAAATTTTACTCTCCATTTGATAATCAAACTAATTTTGATCAGAAATATCCTAGATTTTATAAACGTTGAAATCTTTCGAGCTTTCATCTATGGACAATTTCGGAAACGGCTCCACCAGTCTGCACGGAAGTTACATGAATTACTGATTGTTTACTTAATCCGAGTTTATGGAAAAGTGCATTTCTAAAATTCAGCCTTTAAATTTACAAATGCAATGCGATCAAATGTATGGAACTAAGCATAAACGCTGTTTGGACGTCTACATTCTTTAGTGGAATCGAGTCAGAATGAAACATTTAAGAAATTTTGGTCTGTACATATTAATCTGTGCAAGTTTTGGTCTGGTCGGATTATTCGAGATTAGTATAAACTGGCAACAAGAATTCAACTATGTTGTGCTTGATTGCATACTTTGACTACTAATGTAGCACTTATTATAATCTTTACCTGATATCAGAAGAGGTAGAAAATACGACAACTGCATTCGCAAGACTCTTTGAAATGTTTAGCAGGTAAAATGTGGACGCATATTGAGTCATTCCGAAAATATTAAACGTTAGAATAGCATCTGGGATAACTAGAAGTACCAAATCTATGGCAACTAATAGGCCTAAATTAATTGATAGTGGCATAAGGGGAGTTCAACTGAAATATGAACTTACCTATGATTAAACTTGTTCGAATAATTTGGTGAGATTGCGATTTTTCTATCGAAGAGTGCAAAATATGAGGGTTTTTGATTATCTAAAGTGCAAAATCAGTGTAATTTACTTGCGCGAAAGTTATCTCGTAAATTAGCTAACCATTAAAATTTTAACGAAAACCGGGCAATATAAAATGACGCATATTAAATTTCCACAGAATCGAAATCCTAAATGATCCTGTGATATTGCTTTTAAGTTATGAAATGCATTTACCTGTCAAATAGCGTGCAACATTTGGTGAAACGGATGTCGCAAGATAACATAATGGAGACATTAAGAATTGTGGAGAAAAATATGTGTATAACGTGCAAATTATTGTTCCTATTATGGCGTAGATAAAAATGCCTAAATAAATGAGCATCACTCATTTTTAATCTGTGAAGTCATGAAAAATACTTACATACGAAAATGATTATGAGCGAACTAGTAGTGAATAATCTGTACCTTATTGGCGCAAATACCGCAAAAATTCGGTCAAGTGACAAACAGATCTAAAATCTTAAATCAGTTAAAAATTCAGATGATATTAATAAAAATATTTATACTTCTGCCAGTGGGCAGATTTGATACATGATGACGATCATAATCATGAAGTATTGTGTTGCGCAATAATTGACATATTCAACTTTATTTGCTAAAGTTTAAATCAATTTCTATGACTTATTCAATTATGCATCAGTACCTTCTGAGTTTCGCGATGTTCCATATCGATAAATTGCTGCAAGCAATCCACACAATGCATAAGTCATATCTGCTAATGATAAAAATCCAATCACCAATAAATCTTTATGTTTCCTAAAAATGTTTCAATTTTTCTAACACAATGAACCGTAATTTGGAAATGTCGCCATAAATAAACGTTCTCACATACACTTCATCACATCCATCTGGAAATGTCGTATTGTCAATGACCGATTACTTGATATAAAGTAAACGAATCACACATTTTAATATATAAAGTATGCATTGGGGTATATCAAATAGTCGTCAAAGTCATTCCTCAAATTGATGAAGCGTCGTTGAGTGCGTTATAAACAACGCACTATTTTTCATTCATCAAATTTTCGTCCCTTTTATTTTGTTTCAAGTAATTATGCGAGCGCAAGAAAAGATCGCAATTGACTTCCTCTGGATGTAGAATACACAATTGATGTCTAATACAAGTGTAGACCAATTAAATAGTCTTTATTCCTTCATTGAGCAAAGGACAGACAATAACCACCGAGCAGCCGTGCTCTGCTCGATCCGAAGAGAGAATTAAAAATGTAATACGGTGAAAAGATAGGGAAAAGAGCCCGGTCACACGATAAAAGCCTGCAGTCAAAAATAGGAAGAATGCAGGAAAATCCGTCCAAGAAAACACTGTCGAGCTTCACGGAAAATTACACAAACTCGCGGTTAGGATCGCTCAAAATAGTCCAAGATCAATTATCATTCGAGATTACCAAAACAGGGTAAAAGGGTGCGGATTTCTGCGCAGCAATGCCATTGACAATAGCATTCATTTTTCTTGGTAAAAATTTGACGGCATTTCCATATTTCCATAATGAACTAGCTTACTTCAAATTATTGGATGTCACGATGGTTAAAAGTATTGGAAAATTCATTGACATTGTAGTGACTCCTAGATTTATGAACAAATTTTCAAATCAAAATAGAAGTAAAAATATCAATCTTTACCTAGAACCATCTGAATAATACTCGCTAAAACAGGATCCATGTCAGCCGATTCCGTCATAGGAGGAATAAAATCCTGTGTAGCTCTCTCATTAGACAAATTAGGTTTATGAGAATAACGAATGTAAATAAATTGTCGAATAACACTTCGAATCAGATTAGTTAAATCTCATCTCATAATTATGTTGTGCAATTGGAATTATTCTCATTGGGTTACTAGAGGATATTTAATGGTGTTATCAACCCGCCTGAATACCCCTTAATCAAGCTCACGAGTCATGACACATGTACTTAATTTCAATTTCAAAACCAAAGAGTAATTGCATCAAAATTCTAAATTTAAAATATAGACATAAGCATTCTATTTTTGAATACAAAGCTCTTGTTAGGCTAATTTGGTCGAATTCAAAATCACCTACATACCTCGATAAAACTATAGCTGAAAATTTGCAGATAATTAATGGAAAGCCCAAATTAACGACATGCAATTATTACTGCAAAACAAATAAAAGAAGTATCCTGCCAATTAAAAATAACCATTCTTTGCAACTTATGATGATAAAAACCATAGAAGCTTAAGCCTGGGAATGCAACTAGATTCTCCATTTCACACATTACAAATGCGTAAATACTCTACAATGGAACTATAATTAATCCGCGAAGCTTTAGCTTATAATAGAAGAATGTACAACTCCTTACTCCTTACAATCAGTAATCCATTCACATTCTGATCCCTCGAGAAAAATGTGGTGTGGATTTATGAAGTTTATTACATAATAATTTGTCTTTATGAAAAAATAGCTGAAAACTGTTTAACAATACATAATTTTCAGAATAGTGAAATTGTAGTTTACGCAACTTTTAATGTTTCTTTTTAGTTTGCTTTGAAATGTGGCGTACAAATGCTTGAAACAATCGTAAATATGAATGGAGTATAGGAAGACCAACGTAAAATAGGTAAGATTTATCAAAACTTGGCATAAATTAAAAACTGAATGAAATGAGAAAATGCCTACAAATAATCATTAAAATTGGTTCACTGTGGGTGTACCAGACTGCGCCTATGATTACAATTGTTCCTAATCGTTGGGCTCCATTATAAATTAGATTCTTCGTCCAAGTTAACATTTTATGGCTATAAAAACTATGTTATCAACAAAGTTCATAAATGATAGCTTTCACAAGATAATCTCTTATAAATCGTTTGTTTATTATGTACAAGAGTGATTTCTTCAATATTGGTATTCAATATTGCGTGAAGCAATGCCTATGTTATTCAACAAGCGAAAGGAGGCTTATATCCGTCAATTGTGGGAGCAGTGCAGGCCCAGTACATCGACATGGGATGGAATCCGGGTCCGACTTTGACTTGTGGGGATGTGAATGAGACGAAGGAATTCTGGTTCGAGTTGTCCAGCTTAGGCCAGTTGAAGCCGACGTTTATTCCGCCGGTAGCTGGAGTTGGGTTGCTAGAAAAATTAGCTAAATCAGCGATTTTCAAGGCTCAAAAACTACCCGGTCACTACGAAATTAACGAAAGCCCCACTTGTCACTCGATGAAGCTCATTATCTTGAGGCTGGCACGTATATCCATTACAGAATGAAATTTGAGAACTGTTTTGAGAATTGAACGGAGCAAAAGCTTACAAGTATTGTAGATGTAGGACATCTCCCAGCCATGGGGCACTCCTCTCAATTGCGGGTAAGTTATATCCGGGTAGGCTAAACAGAGGGTTTTGGGATATAATGCAATTATTTCTGGGTAAAATACCCAATGGGCTCAGGTAATCGAATGAGTACAGATAAGTTGGAGAGCCCGTATAAGCGAAATAACGAGCATCTCGGAGAACGGGGCCGATGAATACCATTTCAGTCCAGAGCTGAAAATGAACCAGTGGAGCTTGAAAATGCTTATTAATCAAACAAAATTACACCAAATGAAAGTGTGAATCGAAACTCCATTATATCTGAAGTGGGCAGTTCATTCTCGACTAACCTGCATATGAAGAGCCAACCAGTTCACGTGATCGTCGTCAGCGAATTGTTCATGGTCGAAATTATAAGCCTGATTGGCACCATTCAAAACAGAAGCTGAAGAAATTCACTATCAGAAATGACAATATTGGAAACTAACCAACGTTATCCCAGTAGGTGATTTCATAGGAATTTTTCAGACTATCCTTCACGCCCTGCCTTGTAGCCAGGGAAGAATTTATGTTGTGTTGAATAAAGTACATATCTAAAAACTAAGTTGTTTTTGAAATATGATTAGGAAATATTCTACCCCAAGCCATCCACTCGTCATGAACGTCTCCGATTATGACTGGCAGTTGTGGTCGTTGCGTGGCGAGATTTTCAAGTCGATCTGGCAGATATAAATTGTCCTAAATTCGATATTTTCTACTTTTTTTTTAAGTTTGATATTTCAAATTTCAACAGAAACCCAAATACTGACCTGAACAAGAGCCCATTTCATGCGATGATTTGGCAGTTTGTCGTCTGCTGCTCTCACTTCGGAGAAATTCTTCGATCTCAAACAGCTCATTATTTGCTGAAATAACATTGTCTAGTTTTTTTATTATGAGGTGTTCATTTGGATTTACAGGAAAATTGTTCGAATTCCACTGGTTAGCTCCCGTGGCACAACCGAGTTGCATGGCCAGAGCCAAACTGGTATTTCGAGTTCTGTCAGAATATGACATCAGAGCTGCGCCGAAGGCAGAACCAGATTCGATTATCATTTGATTGAAGAGGCCTAGAATTTTTTTATGGAATGATGATACCCTCCATTATCCCTGAGATCGGTATTGTCTCTTTCTCTGGTTAAAAGGGGAAGTGCGAGGTCTTTCTTCCTTGTCTTCGCCGCATTCTCTTCACTTTCCACACTATGTTCACTTGTGTATTGCACGTGCGGCTCGCACCGTAGCCTCTGCTCAGAAACAGGCAATACCGATCTCGTGAATAATGGAGAGTATAGAGGCTTCTCGATTATTCAAACCTTTTGCCACAGGAGTTAAGGATAGCGTTGATACGGCTTCTCCTCCAGAACTCTGAAATTGATTCTTTATTGCAAATCATTTTTGATAGCCAAAGACCTGGCCTCCAATTGTCAATCGATTGGCATTGCCACCGAAGAATTTGATGTACCTAAATAAATAGGTCAGACTGCTAATGGATTTGGAACATCATACCTGTGAATCCAATTTAGGCCTTCGACCCAATCGGAAATAGCAAAATTTCCAGGAGCACTTGGATCACGAGTCGTGAAGAAACCTAGATGCTTTTGTCCAAATATAAAATTCCGTCAAAGTATTAACCCATCGGCCCTAATCGGTAATTTATCGTGACAAATACAAGAGGTCCCTTGTTGATGAAGCCTTTGAAGAGGTCTTCTCCTCCCCAATTTCCATTTCCTCCGACGAACCCACCACCGTAAATATACCTGAATGGAGTTATCTTGTGCAGTAGTTATAAACGAAAAATACATGTAAACTGGCAGAGATGGGTCGGAAAAGTTGGTATTCTGGAAGTAAAGACATGTCAGAGTGAAACGATTTTGACGTAATTTAATGAAAATATTGATAATATTACCAACGGAACATGAACATTGATGTATAGACCTGAAATAGTTTCATTTAGTGATTATCAAAGAGTGATTCTCCTACAATCATCAGCATCTTCACAGGAATTCCCGAATTTCTGAGCGACAACGAGCCCTTCGGGATCAAGTCTTTCTGCGTACTAAAGATTAAATTTTACGGTTATTTCAATTCAGGTAGGAAAAAACCTTCCAACGCCGGTCACCGACTGAAGGTTGAGCAAATCTTATGCCATCAAATCCATAACTAAAATATGAAAAGTAGGAATTATTTTTTGTTTATGATTATGCATTCTCACCCGTATGAATATTTTATACCTGAAATAATCAGATAAGATAATTCATTTTTAGCAAAACGATATAATTCACCTCGTATAGTTGCACTTCCTCCGTTTTCCAATTTAACAACGACATCAAAATCTGTATCTGCATTGACCAAGCAAGAAGATGCTATCAATAAACAAACAATTGCAAATAGCATCTAAATTTTCAAACATAAAGCAACACAAATTCAATCAAAAACGAATTCAATCTATTTCAATAAGGAATGGAGCCCTTCTGAACAGCAAATGAGCTTCCAAAATTGTGCTCTCGAGGTTATAAAATAACAATAAACTGCCGTTATCATTCAAACACGATGTGCTTATCGCAGAGTGCCGCATTTTTCAAAAAAATTTCCTTGAAGCATGAACATTGACGTTGCTCTATGAACAACTGGATTATTGAGTCCAAAATTTGGAGCACTTGATATGAAAACTGCACAATGTCATATGAAAGTATTTATTATGGCAACCAAAATTATGATGTGATAACTTATTTACAAATATTTGAAACATCGATAGCGAGATTTTAGATTATCAATTTTTAGTATTTCCAATTTTTGTAACAGAATTCACAACGTCTGTTCCTGTCCAGGGTTGAGAGAATGCTCTTATCCGAAAGATGACTCCAGGAGCTGAAATTATGCACAAGCGTGATTTTTAAAAATCTATTTTCTTTAAATTTATAGGGGTATCCTGTTAACAAAATAACATGAAATTCTTGTTTTGACTACGTGAGACGAAAAATTCGAATTGGATTTTCTCTAGAATAACTTCAGAATTCTTTTAGGAAATTGTACTTCTGAAGCAAGAAAAATTATTCCTCTTTATTTTGGATATGCATTAGGACTTTCGTCCGTATATACCTGTAATATTATGAAAGATCTCTTGACTTTATTAAACTAACCATTTGACTGTTGTGGAGCGCAATTCTTATCTGTGACTTCAAAAACTCGCATATTTTTCTTCATACAAGTCGATCCTTTATACAGGACCTGCATGTCATAATTCAGTCCAGCGACAACCTGAGTTTTTGCGGAAAGAATCTATAAATTTGATTTTTTTCGATAGATACTTTTTCATACCTGCGTTGGTAAATAATAGTTTGGTTGGTTCGCAAGTGACGCATCTGCATTCACTTGAGGCATCGCTTTCCATGAGAATTTTATCAAATCTCAAATTGCTCATGTTTTCAACTCAAAAAAGTTTTATTTAAAACCTGGATCATTAAGATTCTTTTGATCTGTCCAGCCTCCGACAATTTGTTGAGAATTTAAGGTAGTCGCAGAGATGAAGAAAATGAATAATATGCAATAGAACATTTTGATAGGTTCAAATCAGAATAGGAAAAATGAAATTTGCCGGTAAAATTTGTTGATGAAAATAGAAATTTCAACTTTGATTTTATATGCCACCTTCAATCGAAAGAACAAACAAATAGTACTAAACAGCAATAATAATTTTTCAAGAAATTAATGTCACAATTCACAATGAGAATGTTTGAATGTATCAATCAGTCGGTCGCAATATTTGATTTCACAATAACAATCTGATCTATTATCAATTCGCTAGTCTCGTTGGAAAATTTAATTTGAAATGAGAATAAAATGAGCCAATCAATCGATATTTCCGAGTTAAAGAGTCAGGAATTGCTGCGATGATTCTCACAGACTGTTTTCATTCCATTCAACTTTCATATTTATTCTTCCAACTTTTCACCTGCTTAACACAAACAATCGCTCAAAATAGCAGGAAACTATGGAGTTTTACGGTCATGGAGCCATAAATAAAGGATTAGAAAACCAGAAAAAATGAACATGGCAAAATATAAAACTTTGATATTGTTTGTGTGTAGTGTCATCATAATAGGCCTTCAGATTCTTTAAACTATCTGCAATTATGGTCCACTTTAAAAAAGTTTAAAATATTTTTTTTCCGAAAGTACTCCACATAATTCCTCCAAGTTTACAATGACGAATTGACAAACGATTTACTTCGAAAACTAATAATCAGAAATTGAGCATTAGTTCCTTTTCATCCTTAGAAATGGTGCCTAATCGCGCTATGATGAATTCCCGCGAACGATTCCTCTTCCATCGATGCATTGATGACATGACATCGTCACTCGTCCTTATTCTATGTTTGCCATTTCTTCCTGTAATCCGATTTATTCCCTCCATACACTCAAATATTCGAATTCACAACTGCTAAACTTATGAAAACTGAAATATTGAACAGAATTTTCGAGAACTATCTTTCACTACTGACAGAGATCTGATATTTCATCCATAGCTGGTTCAACTTGATTTCAATTTGTAGTTGAGGTTTAGTTTAGGCTCTAGAAACTGTATGAAATAAAATGTACAGGATAGTGCAAAATTACGGACCCAGTTCATTTTTCTTAATTAAATAAAGCTGTATGTAATGAAGAATTTTTCTATAAAGATCTGTGAAAAGGTTGATTAGCCCTCCAACTATTAGAAAATATTAAATTTATTAAAATTAAATGCACTTCTGATGGCCTACAAATTCAGTCTAATTAAAAAATTTCCATCTACGAGTTTTAATCAGAATCGGTATTCAAATCACAGAAAATGCGAATGGCAATATTTGAAGTTTATGTTTTCATAAAGTACCTGTTACTAGTTTCAAAATAAGCTAAGATTTATAACCTATCCCATAGAAATATGGTTGCAGCGACATTTTCTGCTCAAATTTGACGAATCAAAATACGCCATTTTGCATGGTTACTTTTCACATCGTCATCTTCAGAAGACTGCTATCTGAATAAGAAGTGAGCAGCATATGGCAAGTTATGCATCAAAATAATGCTCTATATCAATAGTCTTTAGAGAAATTCAAATATGCGTATGAACATATTTTTGAAGAGCTTTAGAAATTATTTTGCAGTTGGATCCGTAATTTTACATCACCCTGTAATTGAAGCTTGTAAAATTGTAAATTGATAACTTTCTTTGAAGTTTCGTGTATAACCAAACTTATAATTTCGACTAACTCTTCAACCTTGACTTCGTAATACGAATTTGTGAAGTTCGATTAGAAACAATCATCAAAACTCTTTTCATTAGACTGGCACCCAATATCTCGTGATGAGTCTGTGTTGACTCTTCGAATTGCTCATTTTCTGAAACTTAAACCGTAAATAAACTTTTGATCTTATTTCTACCAATTCGACTTTTCCCAGTTGGCAAAAAGTCAGAAAGATTAAAAAGTAAACGATCAACTTTTCGAAGCATCGAGAAGCGAATCACTCATTGCGCGGCTGTGCTGTGTTTATAGCCTGTCGTCCTCAGCACGAAAATCGCTCTCCATCATCGGCTCGTAAACATTTCACAACGACTTTATTGTACTCTTCCTTTGCGGTTTATTGTTTTGGACCTTAGCCTTTCCATGACTCTTACGAATTTGCACTCTGAAAGAATGAATAATCTTATGATTAAAGTACAAATATTTGTATTTTAAGCTATCGTTTCCGGGAACTTCTTCCAATTATTCATCAACTCCTTGACTTTGAATTTTCCATTTTAGTATTTCCATTTTAGGGCGAGTCAAGTATTCTCACTGATCACGTTGTACAAATAAGTCGCCCTGACCGTTTTGACAGAGAACTGCCTTCGTCTTTTATAAACATTCATTTGAAATTGAAAATTGAAACGAATCGTACCGTTTTTCATTTTTGTTCTATTGAATTCGAGAGATCAAATAAATAGGCGATAAGTTACATAGGACCGTGCAAAAATTTACCCAATAATTTTTACATCACCTCTAAAATGTTTTGTCTCGTCTATCAAAAATTGAACTTGCAAACAGCTCTCATAGGGTAGACCATGTGCAAAATCGTCATGAAATGGAGAAGAGATGAAAATGGAGTGTTAGGGAAAATACCGAGAAGAACGATATTAAAGATTGTCGAAAAAGATAGCAGCAAGCAAAGATGCGATTTTGTCAGGGAAATTCGCTAATTTGATAAATGATCTAAATGATGTATTTGTGACAGATCGAATGTTAACTCGACTCTTAAACCATTGGAATTTCATCTTTGGAAATTTGACCGAAAACTTGGAGATGTTCGGAGAAAATCGGAGAAGAAGTTGTGTATACACTTTGCAAATAAATAATCTTACAAAGAATATATTGAAAAAGCATAAACAACTCGTCTTTTTGCTATGCGAGCGGCTGTAAACTTTGTCATAAATTCGGGAAGTTCTTGAAATTTTCGCTGCAAGAGAATTTCGTAATCTCATGAAAATGGGAGGTGATTCCGATCGTTCTGTGAATTCATTCAGTCATATTCCCTGTGTTATTCGCCGATCTCTGATGTAACTACTCGGCTTCTCTTCGTTGATTAATTTCTTGTTTTTAACTAGTCATTTCTTGTGTATTTTTGTCTTCGTTTGTTTCGATCGATCTACGTGTTTCATCATTTCCCGTCAATTAGTGTCAACTAATGTAATTAGTCTTATTTGGTAGACTTTTAAAAGTCGTTAAATAAGAAAATATAAAGGCTGAAGCTCGTTCTGATAGGGCAAACATATACAAATAGTTAATTTTTTAATCATATATGATGATTCAGTTACATTTACAAAATTAAAGCATATCCTATTGAAATTTTACGATATTATTTATAGGAATTTTGACACGGTAATAATTTCATCATTTTTGGTTGTTTGGTTTTTAATCGAGCTGATTTATTGCTGGTCGAAGCGCGTTTCAGCACATTCTCGAAATGGCAAACGACAGCCGTGATTCCGTGTTTGTATGTCAATAAAACTGGAATAATCATATTCGGGTTATTTCAGAGAACAGAAAAAATGTTGAAGGGAGGAGGGAAGAGAGAAAGAATTGGTCGGTTTTTTCTTCTTGCTTCGGTTGGGGTCATTTGATTTTATCGTATTTTCATCGTTTCATCTTCATCTCTAGGTGTTCTTTCAGTCTGTTGTTCTGTTTGCAGACTGTTGATTTCTCCATCTCTATTTCTCTGTCAGTCAGTCATATCGATGTCATGACTCCTCTCTCTCCCCCCCTCCCTTTGCTGATCTCTGTCATACAATCTCCACCCCTTTTCCCCTCCTCCCTTCCAATTCCCTGTAACTCCCTATCGGCATAAATATAAAACAGGGCCAACGTGACTGGGAATCACTCTGACTTGGTCTGTTTCCCATTCATTCAGCTCGCCATTCCCAACAGGCAGCTGTTCTCTGTTCTGCTTTTGTTCACTTTTCCAATATCTTTGATCTGTTCATTTCACTCTTCGATTTATTATCCCCGTTGATCAGTTTGTTGTGCCAACATTGCATCATTTCAGATCCTCACATTCCCTCAACCAATTCGTTCATTCCAGTTTTCTCTCGTACTCATCGTCAATTGCAATGAGTAAGTCCGTTCAAATTATTCTATCCATGGCTTGTGACACGTTGATTTGCATTTCGGCCTGAGAAAATCCTCTCCGGAAGTCACTTTGCAAACGACAAGCAGACTGACTGACTGAGGCAATGGAGCAAGGGCAGCGAGGCTCAGCTGTTCATGCAAAGAATGCAGCCAGCACATTCCAAATACACGTCAAAGCTGCGGGAGAAAGGCAAGGGGAAAAGTGTGTAGAGCGGATAGACGAAGCCTTGATTTCACGAGTCCTTCTTGCCTCGGTAAAAGAGTGAGCCTCTTCATTCTCCCTTTCCCTCCCTCATTCTACCCTCGGGCAGAGCACAAGCCTTTCCTCCTTCCTACTACTCCATTCCTCCTTGCAGCTTATTCCCCTTCCCTTTTTCATTCAATTCATTTTCATTTCCATTTTCATCCCCCATTCTCCATTCTCTGCGTGGTATTCCAACATTTACATGCGACCAGCTGAAAACTGAATCGAAATGCCGAAAATTCCCGCTAAGAAATCGAAAAAAGCGACGACCCAACGAGCAGCCGATCCATCAACCAGAGGCACCAGAGGAATGAAGGGGAAATCGGGGTGTGTAGGCAAGAAGTTGAAGCAACAGACAATTGGGAAGAGAAGAGGGAAACGCACTGCAATGGCAAAGGCAAAAGCCCTGGCAGTTAAACAAACAAAGAGGAATTCGAAACTGGAGTCCAACTGCTCTCGAAACAAGGCTCAAACCCCGAAGAGGAAGAGGACCAGCAAAGGTATTCTTTCCAGAAGGCAGATCAGCTTTCGCGAGATTTTCATTACCAAAAACAGCCCAATATCTCCCTAAAGGCATTGCCTGGCCCATTTTGAAGCTGCGTCATAAGCTGTGAAAATTAAAGAGGAAGGGGAAAGGACGAGGATTAGAGAAAGGGGGAGAGCAAGCTGAGCTTTTGTCACTTTGTCCATAGTAGAAGAGTCTAAAAGATCCCGCCCATATTCCCAAGCATTCAGTCAGTCAGTTAGCCAGTCAGACAGAAAGAGTCGGTCGAAATGCCACAAGCGCTGCACGAGCGAAGACACTCGGCTTGCGCTAACAATGTGTCCACCTCCACTCTGCCTAAACACAGACATTTAGCTCCCACTCCCCGTCAGTCTCCCATCGACATCCGAACGAATGATCTGTGCCATGATCCCAAGGAATGCAAGGTAATTCATAGTTTTTGTTTTTTATCATACATGAAATTTGATTGTAAATAGGCTCTTCATCTTTTGAGCCTATGAAAAATTTGCCATGATACACGAAATAATATAGACAAAAGTTACCTATCTATCTCTGACTTCTTTAAGGATAGGTGCAAATTGTTTTAAGCGGCGAAGAGTTCAGTTTATCAATTTTAGAAAGTTGTCTTTTTTTGAAAAGTAATGACATAGCAATTCTGATATGTATGAATTAGTTTGATCTCAATTTTCTATTTCTTTTTCCTTCCATGCCATATGTCGCTACTTTCAAATTTTATTTTGATCTAAAATCACTTTTTATGCACATGTAAAATTCTCGAACGAAAAATAATCGCATATTAATAGCTTTGAGAAATGAAAGAACATCTGAGAGTGTGTCGTTCCAACTCATACTTCAACCACATGCACATGAGAACATGTGATGATGCAATCAGTGACTTGTTTTATTCCCCATCAAACTAGCTGATTTGCAGGCAAATTCTCTGAATATCGATTGCAAATCTGGGGATTGCAGTGATCTAATTTGCACCTCCACTGGATTCCGAGTCAACCCGGGAAGAAATTGTAAATCTAGTAAGCAAATTCATTCAAGATAAAAAAAAGCTGACAAACATGAAAGCATGGCAGTCTGGAAATCTCATGACAAGCAGAGTTGAATAGGAAATGGATAAAATCATTGCATGATTTGTCCTTTCTTTATGCTATTTGATGAAATGATATTTTTAGATTGTCGAAAAATAACCTCTCAATATGCTTTATGGTGAATTCAAAAATTCATAAAAATTCAAATACTCAACAAAAAAAAACCGCCCATTGACATCGCTCGATGCCGACAGGCAGTTTTTCGGCTGAGTAATAATTCACACACACAAAATTTCCCTTGTGAATCATGCATTTTACATGCATTCGAGCTCTGATCTCTGCAATATATTTGCCATTCAGCATTTTCGTCGCCCTACCTGAAGGATGTCTATGAATTCGCCCAATTCCATGCACACTGGGGACAGGACGCCAGTTGTGGAAGCGAACACACTATCGATGGAAAGAAATACGCGGCTGAGGTGAGAATTATATTTTGAAGTGTTAGCATAAAGTCCTAATCAAATTATCATTTTTGCAATGATGTGTAAAATCGCATAATTTTCTGAACTCAGAAATTTTGCACGAGTTTTTGATAATCTGCAGCCCTTCTGCTTCAATTCCTCCAAACTCACTCTGTGTGCAATTTAAAATGCTCATATTCCAACAAAAATATAGAATATAAAAATATCGAAATAGATTTTCATTTTCGGAATCTGATAAATTACATGATGGATTATTGATATGTAATGTCGTTTTTATTAAGATAGAAAATGCGCTATAAAAAGATATTACGAGAATATCTATAAATCAGTAGCTGAAAATATTAACATAAAATTAGGAGAAACATAGTAGGAAATCTTTCGCGAATACTCATATTTTAGGTCCATTTTGTGTTCTACAACACGAAATATGGCTCATTCGCTGAGGCAGCCGAAAAGGATGATGGTCTTGCTGTGATTGGAGTTCTGCTAGAGGTAAAATTTCTATATTTGATCGAAACTATTCAAATTTATTATTACATCAAAAATAAGAAAAACAACAATTATTACATTTTAATGGATATTAATTTTAACTGAATTGTAGAGTTCAAAATTATTCCTTTGCAGAAAGGTGATCACAATCCAAACTATGAAGTTCTAATTGATACCGTGAAGAAAGGCATTGGAAATGACAAACCAGTGCCGATGCCGAAAGGCTATTCTTGGGAGGGACTTTTGCCTTCTTCGAGTAAGCATTTCTATCCCTCAACTCATGTTAAAACTCAATACTTTGTAGACAAACGCGATTTCGTCACCTATCTTGGCAGTTTGACTACTCCTCCATATTTAGAATCTGTCATTTGGACCGTCTTCCTAACACCTGTTAATATTTCTGACCAACAGGTAATAAGCGAAGTTGAGTAGATGATATAAGGTTGATGAAATTTAGCTATCCATCCTTCGTAAGATCACTCCAGCCAATTACCGCAGCTGTCAGGACGTGTGCGGCAGAACTGTCCGCTGCAGCAAGGCCGGCAGCAATTCTAACGTTTACCTGTGATTCCCCAAATCAATGTCATCAGTATTATTTCGATCAAACACTCACACTTTAGTCCAATATTATTTTATACACTGATTCTCTTCTATCATAGCTTTATCACATTACCCTTCCAAATAATCAAACCCGATTACCCAAGTGCACTAATTCGAGCTGCTTCAGGCAACTGTTTAAACGAGTCATTTGTCACGAAAACATGTATTCTCTCATCTTCATTCTCGATTTTTCTAACTTTGTTTATGTCAATTTCCGATTCGTTACAACTTGTGATTATCAATAGAAAATAATCGCTAGCGAATCAAATCTACGAATTTTCGTTTCTTCACTTTGCCAAAAACTCTAGGGCAATTCTACTTTGTCAAATTTATATTTTCTAAAAATTCCATATTTATACGCATACTTTATAGAATGATAGATAAACTTATGAGAATAAAGAGATTCCTAAATAGCAATTTTCGATATGTACAACAAAGACGAACATAGATATGGCGAAAATATATCCGAAAGATGCACTGTTTGGATTCGCTGCAGTCCTATCTGTCTTATCCAATTCATTGATCAGATCTGATTCTGGAAATTCACTTTTATATTTTTTTCAAATTTATTTCTTCGTACCTTTACAATCGCGTAAGTTCTGACCTATCAAGACATTTGTAAAATTGGAAAATACGTCGCAAAGAGTTGTCGTTAGATAAAGCTCGGGGTTTAGTGATATGTAGACACTTGTCTGGAAAATGTTGCTTCATAAAGTAAGAATTAAAATTATAGTTAGAGAGCACAAATGGTTTTTCAAACTCCAGTTTGGTGGAATTTGAGCCATACAGGCTTATAGAGCGCCTTTGAAAGTGCTATAATCAAACGGAGTTTTTTTCAAAATGGTTCAGAATAAACCCTCCCCCAATTAATAAACCCAATTTTATATTTCTCTGACGGAATTTTGGCCAAAAATCGCCAATGCTAATTTGAGCATTTGCGTTCTCTAATTATAACTCACTTCGTTGTGTGAATCTGCAATTGATTCTAGAGAATCTAGTGATAAATTAGCGAGTTTGTCATTTCGATTGATGAATAGAGCAGGACCATATTCTGAAAAATATGAAGTTCAAATAAGAAGTATGAATAATTTTATCGAAGTTCTTATAAATTCTCTTTACTTGGCTATTGATTTAGAATAAAAGTTCTTAAATTGAGGCTATCTGTAAAATAAAAGGTACCATAGTCGAAATTAACGATCCTCCTTAGCGCGGGCATATCAATTTCTGCGAGTTGTGTCTGAGCAATGTTGACGAGGCCATAAATTTCTCGAATTGTAGATAATCGAATTCGCAGAGCTGAATTATTTGGATAATCTTTCGGATAATGAATCAATTAGCTTACAGTCGTTTTGAAAAGTACCCGACAGCCACAATCCAGCTGTCAGAATATGGCATCCTGCTGGTAAATTAGATTCCGTAAAATATGATACTCCACTTGGTAGCCAGCAATGGGTCTCTAAATATTTCCTATTATTATTATAGTTTGCAGATATTTGTCACTGGTTTTAATTAACTTTTAATGGTAATCAAAAAATGACGATCATAAATGAAAAGGAATTCCTACTTCGAGAAAATTTTAGAAACAATTCCTATTCCGATTTTTCAACTTTTAAAATTCCTTATTCATGATGCAGATTATAAGCTTTGTATATTTACAGAAAATGATCTATTTTAGGTATATTATAAAATCGAAACTTATATCTAAACGCAATTGTGCAAAGTTCTCTCAATTGAAAAATGTTCCCACCATTCGATCCACAAACGACCGTCTGTTTGTTTTTATATCTCGGCACGGAAATGAACAGTTCGTTTTCTTGAATCGTTAGACAAAGTCTGCCATTTTTCTCGATTAAAATCGAAGGCACATTTGTATTTGATGACGGGACGATTGTCTGAGACATTTTCGATTTCACATAACTCGAGTTATTTATACCGTAAGACTTGTCAGATTGAATTGTGTGAGATTCCGATTGTTGCCAATGTAAATGGCCGTTTGATCTACAAAATGTCACGTTTTCAGTTCAAGAATTCATCAATATTGTATTCCCATTCAAGGTGCAGAAAAACCCAACTGGATTTTGCCCTTTTCATGTTTCGCAGTCATTTTCGCATTCATTCTTTCGAACTTTCCATGTACTTCATCATATCTAATTGCCGCGTCGCCAGGCAACACAGCCACTTTTTGCATTGCTTTTTGTGCGAACCCACACAACACACAATGTAGAAGAAGCGGGGCAAATTGGGGAGAATGCAAGATGATTGACTCAGTGAGTCATATACCTGAGGATGAACAATTAATGGACCGCAGGTTCGACAGAAAGCTCAGATTCGTCCAAATGGAGCCATTCACTGTCAAACAACCATCTAATTCTGTTACAGAATATAACCGACTGACTGCCTAAAATTAAAAATACGATTCGGCATTTAAAAAAATCTATTCAAATGCATCTTAATGATACAACAAGAAAGGCAGCTTGTAAAATACGGCGCGTTTTCTATTAAGATAAGGCACGATTTCTCTTTCTTCGTCGTCATGATATTTCACATTATTCCGTTTAGTTCTTTTTCGTATTTTGTTTTCCGGCAATTTCTATTCGAAATGACGACGGATGACGCGATCTAGGGTTAAGGATAGGGGAAGAAAGTAAAGACAAAACCAAATAGGATCGGAAGAAATATATCTCATCATCCTGTCATCTATCCAAATAGTAGCTGTCGTATTTTTCACATTCCGGAGAAAATTTTTTGAATCCTGACATCTAAATCCACTCAGCTGTGAATAACATGAGTAAATTTGAGGATATCGACGTTTTCAATAGAGAAAATCATCTAATTATTGTTACTTTATGAAAAGTCTGCCGTATTTTATTAGAAAGCGTGCCGTCAAATACTGGGTGCCAACAAGAAACATTATGCCGAATTGTAAAGACGAAAGGATAAGGATTTTCGGCAGTTTGGAGATTGCGAAATGACTCAATGCAAAGTGGTCAAATGAGGGAATCCTTCAGTTTCTCAAATAGTTCCTACCAGTTACTATTTCACTCCATCGTTTCATCACTATTTAAATTTATGAAGGTATTTCATTGTTTCGCATTACGACATTCCGTCATTATACCATTTTCAAATTGCCGATTTTTTTGCGAATTTTTTGTCTGGCGTTTTTATCTTCCGTATTGCAGAGTAGCAATGAAGTTATTATAATTTGCCAAAAATGATTTTATCATAACTTACATCATACATTTCCGTCGTAATTACTAACGATCCTATTAATTTTGTGCAGTTCAGAGGAAGCTGTGAAAGGCTACCTGTTATATTGCAATCTGAAATTTTAAAAATGTAAATTTATATGAAATGATGACAAACCTATGCAATAAATATCTGGAATAAGAGAGAATAGTACGATTACGAATATTTGAGGCACCATACCAGAGTCAGTAGTGGATAACTTGAAGTAAGTAATTACAAATTAACTAGTCATTCAAATGTAAAATACAATATATCCATTGTGTAGGAAGGCTTATGAGAGAAATATGGGCTGTGGGTGTGCCTGGGAACGAAAGCGAATAACTGAGTTTGTGGAAAAATATCCTAGTTTGGATGTGATTGTGAGATTGTGAGAATAGGAAATGAGACACAGTTCGACAGGAAAGGAATATAATTTTAGCGTAGAATATGATAAAATTACATGCATATACATAGAGAATGCAATTGAGTTTTGGAATATGAAACTTGATTAATGGAAAGGAGACCATATGGAAGCCTGATTTTTACTGATTGACGATCTTTATCAGTTTTAAAAAGGATAATCCCATCGAAAGTTATGACGTCGAGAAGACGTCTTCCGAGTTCGCGTTCAGGATTTTAATAAATTCAAACGACTGCAAAATGTTGAAAATCTTCATTTCTCCCATCATTTCTCGCTAATTAGAGAAGAGGAGCAACAAGGTTGAACTGGAATGATTGTAGAAATTAATGAAAATGGATGTATTTTTTGCCTGAATGTCAAAATAACGTATCCAAATTTTCATTTTACAACGGGAGAATACAAAATCGGCACGACAGGGTCTCTTCATGCATGGTTTCTGTCTAAAAATTATCACAAGACTTCAATCCATCATAAACCGTTGGGGGATTTGATGAGGGTGATCCAAAATGTCGTTTATTTTGCATTTTGAAACTTTAAAATCCGATTTGACTGATTTTGTCGCGAATTCGCAGGGTATGAAGGAAGGAAAGTTGTTCACCTATTCCCCGGGCACATTTTTGCCAAAGAAACTTACTCATGAAAACCCTTTATTTGTATGGTATCCCAGGTGAAAAAAATCTTAACGAAATCCGCTTAAAAAATTAGACTCTACTTGCTCTCTCTACATCTCTACATATACGCATGAAATCACTCAATTTACGGCACTTATTAATTGCGAAATACTAGATTAAATTTGCACAATTAGATATTCAAGTAATATTATTTCGAAACTAGCTATTGCCTATAATTTGTCATTCTTATTGCTTTTTTATTCAAATCCATCCAACTATTATATGTACAATTCAATTCCTTCTAAAGAGTAAAGAATGAATTAATGAAACTCAATTTCAGATGCAAAATTTAATTTCATCTTTAGGGAAGCATCCAATTTTGGGCCATCGATATGTGAAACATGGACGACACATCGTAAAAATATGCTAGTTTATTACTACAAATGTGTTCGGTAATTTTTCAAAATAGTTTTTCACTTAATTTATGCCAGTATTTCCGAATCATTTACTAAGACTATTTTTGAGTTGATTTTTCGAATACACCTATTTTCATATCTTAATGTGCATTATCTGTGTAAGGAAGTACTTTCTTTAATTCTTTTTTTTTTTTCTTAAAATCATCGAAGCAATTTTCCTTTCCCATTCATTTTCCTTATTTGCCAATCAGAATTGAAACTTCTTCATCAGCATAATATATTTTTGTTGAATTTTATCCAACTTTCTTTGTTTATGTTTATTAGATAAATAGGCAGTTATGTTTGTCATTAATAAGCTTCAACTAGAACCTCAGTATTCAAGTATTAGTATGCTCTAATCATGATAACATAATTCACATATTGTTTATGGAAATCAGAAATCACATATAATTTTTATCCGATTTATTTACCATATATAATTTTCTCAGGCCGTTTTAGCAAACTCCAGTTCTAATTCCTATACGGGTAGTTCTTAAAAGGTCGAGAAAATGATCATTATTTAAATTTAAACTACCTGGCAAACAACTACTGCAATTTATTTTAAAAGTAAGAGATGAGTTAATAAGTTTAAATTTATCTAAATAGATGAGTCTAATTAATTGATCAAACTTATTGAATTTCATTGTACTCCTTTATTACCGAGTTACTTCGACTTTCCAATGACTTCAGTAAGATATTCATTATCATAAGATCTATAATTTTCGGCTTTCTGTATTTACAGGCGGATATAAAGAGTAGGGAATGTAGGGAAAAGCAGAGAAGTAAGAGAAAGATCCGTTTGTAAATACAACCGTCTGTGTCTATCGTTTATCTGTAAATATAGCAGACCATAATTTTCTACCATAGGTAATTTTTGGAAATAAATTCATTTGTTATCAATCTTCAAACGAATTCTTATTCGACATAATCTTATGATAACTTTCTTTTTAGCTAGCAACTTAATTAATTCTTATTTTTTAATATTATTTTTCACGAAGTATATGCATTTTGAATCTGAATTTTAGAAGCGAAATAAATTTTATCAGAATTGGTAGGCTAAATAATGTTAGCAGAAAATATAACTACCACGATGGCATCTAATATGACGACAATTCAGTTTGATTATGCCTTTCACAAGAAGATAATCTATTCGGGAGTGGCTATTTTGACTATCGTTGGACTGTTTGGCAACCTAAACTTAATATGGTTGCACATTAGAAAACCTACCCTAAGAACCAAATATGGTGAGTATTTGCTTGATTGAAGAATTTTTAACATTATATTCAATATTGCTGCAATTGCATTTTTAAACATTCGTCTATATCAAATTTTTACCTAAAAAATTCCTGTGAAGATACTAAAGTTTTGGAAGAACTCTTGACTCACCTCATATTTTCACGATTAATGGAGAAAAAATATTTGCCAGGAATATTGCTAACAATGCTGGCAACAGCACAGAGTCTGTGCATAGCTTTTGAATGGATCGGGATCAGTTTCACACTCACTCATTCAGTCGTCTATCGAGATGACTGTTTCCATATTCTTGTCGTATTTGTATTCTTTCAATGTATGCAAACTGGATTACTAGCCACTTTGGCAGTTGATTTGTTGTTGTCAATTATCATTCCAATTATGTAAGTTTTGCACTTTTTCATGAAAACTGAGATACGAAGTTTATTTCCGTATCATTTTAACTCTGCTCATCAGGACGTTATAGAAAATGATCACTTTTAAAACAAGCATTGAAATTTAATTCCGAAAATTGTTTGAGTTTAAGTGTAATCAAAATTCGTTCTTTTTACTTTTACTGTTGAAACGGAGATTGTTCGATGTTAATTTTCATATATCAAAAAGTAAAAATAATCTTGATTCCAGACATAAATTCAGTCCAAATTACCGGTATTGCCTTTATATATCATGTCCAACTATAGTATACGGATCATCGACCGTTCTTCTGGGATTTCTTTATCTGGACCATGAAGTCATCAAGTTGTGCAATCCCCCGAGTTCTCTTCAAACCACAGCCAATATTTACTGGTATTTCGTGGCTCTCGTTGCCTGTGGAATCACTGTTGTTTCCTACTGCATTGTATTCGGACTATTAACAAAGAGAATTCAGTATTTTTCATAAAGTTTGAATTCAGCTATTCATATTTAGGTTCTCGAAACAAGTCAACGAACCACGACATCGACAAGAAGGGCTTACGGAGCCTGAAAGTCATTCTCGTCGTTTTTCTAGTCACCCGATTTAGCGGCACTGCCATTGCGAATATTCTTAGATTTGCAGGTTCATTTACTTTGCTACTTTGACGTTTCGCTGTTAAAACTATTATAGGTGCCGATCCTGCTATAGTCGCATTGAATCAAGACTATAACGTAAGTAAAAACCTTATTAACCTGCAATTTGGCATAGCCTACCCTTCTAATTGATAGTTAAGACGAGAGAATCTGTTCGGTAAATTCTGTAAATTTTTATTTATAATTTTCTGATCCAATTGGTATCTTATTCAAAGGCTTCAATTATAAACGATCTTAGGTGTTCTATGCGATGCTTTGCGAGTCTCAAAACTTCTACGTCTGCTATGCACGAAGTACGGAATATCGAAAAATGCTAAATGAACAGCTAGAAAAGCTAATTCGACCCTTCAAATGGCTAGATTTTTATTACGTCTATCTGAATTCAAATTAGATGACTTTAGGTTATATCCTTGCTGCAGGATCTGTGATAAAGATTTATCTCAAAATGCTGTCTGCAACCACGTGTCCTTAGCAACTAGATCTGATGTATCCGCTCATTTATAAGCTGGCGTAGAAGTTTTATTACATCGATTATTTTGTATTTTTTGGCCATATTGAATTTTGTGCAATGAATAGTAATTTAGTCATCAATCGATACTCTTAAATTTAGATATATTCATATTGAATGCTACAGAATGAAAAATCGTTTCCTATAAATAGCCTTCTTAAATAAAAATATTTATTCTCAAATATTATGTTTTCTTTACAATGAATGTAAATAAGCGATTCGATAGGGCGCGTTCAGACGTTCAGGGACTGCAAACGATAATGAGAATTGCATACCAGGGAAGTAAATGTGGTATCAAAGTCTGAACGCGCCCACAGATAACTTGTCTGCTATATTGCATACCAGTAATGTAACGAGCTTCGTAACCGAGTTGCAGATGAAACAAACACTTCACAATAGAAAAATCACAAAATAGCACTAATAATTAAGAGAAATTAAATTAAAGACAAATTAAGTGGCTGGTTGAAGAGAAACCAGACACGAGATCGGATATGATATTCTTTGAGTGAATGAAACTGGAAATAAAATAATATGAAAATGAAACGGAAGAGGAAGTGGCATGGATGGAGCAAAATGATCACTATTTTGAAGGGAATAAGTGAATTGAAGTGAAATGCACCAACCGCATGAAAGCGAGTTGGCTAATTAACAAACAATGAAAACACAAAGTGATAATCAATGTAATAAAAACTCCTAAATATATTATGATGATGTAATTTTGAGGTATTGTGCTATTGTTGAGCGGGCTCGATCTGGTTCAATCGAATTGATCCTTTCCGAAGTAAATCATCTACTGGCTAAATTTAGCGAATAATTGCAAAATATTGTCTGGCTGTTCATTTTCATGAAAGATATTACAATTTTTATATGTGAATTATGGTGAAAAAGAAGGAGAGAATTCAGAATAAATTTGTAGCAAGATTTATGATTCTTGTTTGTTTAATGAACCAAAACTCAATAATTATGAGAGACCTACCTCATCTTTTACTTCTTCATCAATCAGGTTCAATCCCTTTGCGTAATACCAGACATACACATCGCATGAAAGAGCTATCGTCCTGATTATTACATACAGCAAGTGCATTCTGCAATTGAACGACTCGTTTTGAAAGGGCATCTAATTATTTGCTTACTTGACTCGCATTTGGACAGGATCGTAAATACTACAGGCCCCATTTGCACCTGAACAGGTCTTCTCCCAAACGAGGCAGGTTCCATCGATGAGAAAGCCCCAGAAGACAGGGGAGGGAAGAGTGCCAAACAGAGAGACCATCATTCCTTGCACGCCCAGGGACAGGGAACGGGTTGTGGGCGGAACTGACCTGAAATAAGGCTTCATAACTAAATTTTTACCGAATATTATCATTAAATAGCAAAATACAAGATGAAAACTCCTTTAGATTACTCAGGTTTATCAAATACTTAATCAATCACTTCAAAAATGCGTCTGTAATATTTACTCTTTTAGTATCTAAAGTAGATAGTTTTCTATTGCATATGACTACGATAACTAAATCAGAGGTTTATAATTCGAAAACGATTTTCGTGCATTTATTTAGTAAAAAATATTTAACTCACCTAAGAAGAATCATAATTCCAGGAACCATTCCGAGTCCACCGATGAAAGCAGCTGGAAGGACCGTGCAGAAGAAGAGAATTGTAGAGAAACGACAATCGTCTTTGCACCACTCTTTCTTCACGACACCGCCATCTGCACAGTCGCATGATTTGAATTCCTAAAATGATAAACATCATATAAAAAGTTTTCCAAATGAAACGCTCGTGGAGGGCGAGGAGTAGAGAATAAGCGTGCGGGGCCTTAGCATTTCTTTTTCTCCCCATTTCCTTCTCTCCCTCAACTCAATTACCATCGACTTGAGACCTCTCGCTCCTGTCCGTGCGTCTATGATTTTTCTAGCCGTCTCTCCACTCCCTTCCCTTTCAATACTGTTTCCCTCCTCAGGGCTAGAACTACTCTCGCCGACACGCTCCCTCCACGAGCATTTCAAAACAAAAACATAGTAAAAAGAGTGACATAGTAAGTACCATGTTCCAATTGTTGTTCTTGACCTCTCTGCACCCAGCATGACATGGCGAATAGAAAGCGTATCCATTTTTGTCGCAAACTGGGAAGAGATTCGCTCCATCGCAGCCACAATCAGCGTTGCATCCGCGGGTGAAATTGTAGTTGGTATCCCTGAAAAATTGGAGCAGGTGATCAGTTATACGTATGATAGAAGCCGTAAGTTTGAACATTTTTTTTTCGGGATTTTGGTCATATTTAGAGAGCGCAAGCAGATTCACGAGAATCATATTTCGGTATTATTTTTGCGCAAGGATATTTATTCCGGCGTAACTAAGATTTTTGATAAGCAAAAAACCAGATATAAAAATTGATTTTGGACGAAAGAGTCGGTATTTTCCGGATTCCAAAATTAACACGTTTTCGCAAACTTCAAACTGCTTGCAGGTTTTTGCAGGGAAAAATAATGCGCTGATTTTTGGCACAGAATCGTTTCGTAAGGTTTATTGTTGATCTAGGGGTGGTTTTTCATGACATTTGGCCTTTGGAGAAAACTTGCCTTCTATTTTGGAGGTCCCACATTACTACTTTTTGCTATATGCCGCACATTTGCAGAGAGGAGGAGCTTGCGCTCTCTAGCCATTTCATGCTATTTTTCGTGAATGAATTCCGGAATAATTTTTAATAGTATTTTGCCATTTAGTCTTATGAAAATATGTATTTTGAAATAAGGTTTGATAATTTTTGCTACTAATTAAGCCTACTTTGCATTGACTCCTACAGAATTGACGACAGAATTGCATCCGATGAAGATCTTCGAAGAGTAAATGAGAATGTTGATTACGGATACAATCAAAATGAACCCTGCTGCTCTTCTGCCATTCAACTGCAAAGAGAAAAATCAATCAATTCTGAATACATTTGAAAGTTTAGAAACGCTTGGTGATTTTTATGTAGTAGATGTTTCCGTCGAAAATTCTCAGATTTGCTCGAAATCGGATTCACTGAATCTATACATGGCATATCTAGGCCAGATCAAATTTTTCTTAATTTGAAATTTCCATGTCGTCAAAATGTTACGTTTTCAAAGTTTGACACTTTACTCTCTAATGATAGTGGTTTACCTTCAACCTCCTCATGAGAAGTCCTCCACAAAGCGATCCCAACCCAAATCCTAGCGTGCCAAATGCAGCCATGTATCGATGCACCATGTAACGAGGAATGCCGAATTGATTTTCCAAATATTTGGGCAAAAATACAATGTAGCTGAAATTGAATGAGCTTATAACATTACTGCGCGTTCAGACTTTGTTCATCCTGGAGCGAACAGGTCTGAACGTGACCTTAATAAAACATAATATTTACCCCTTGACAGCGAGAATATCGGCAACTCTTCCGATCACTGAACCCATGTAGAGCTTCGATTTGCAAATGCTCACAAAACAATTGCCGAAATCTAAATTACTCTTCAATTACCAGGATATTTGCAATAGTTGTGAGTAATTCATTGTAAAATATCCTAACTTACCATCCATTTTTTCAGAGCATGTTTTCTTTTGCTTTTTTCCTTCCTTGTACTTGTCGAATAAACTGATTGTTTGGGTTGTCCCCTTTTCAGATGTTCTGAAGTTCATATTTATGTTAGTCAAGTTTCAGCATAGTTCGTACTTCGAGGAAGTGCTTGGGAAGAAATAGATCATAACGCTGGGAACAAATGTGATGACTGCGACGAACAAGAATCCAATCCACCAAGCGCCTATCCAAGAGGGATCTGCTGGACTGAGGCCGGGTGGGGCTGAAGTTCACTACTTAAAAGCTCTTACAAGTCTAAATCATACTGTTTAGAGTGTAGTAGAATTTGTTACATATAGAACCAATGATGTAACCGCAAATGGGCCCGAGAATGCGGATTGCAGATAAGCCCCCTGAATTTAAAATTACCTGAGAACTTGTGTTGGTAGTTAGATTTTCGTGAAATTTTAAATTTCGAAGTCGGAACTTAAGTTAGAAAATTTACATTGCCGAAATCGAAGCGACTTCTTTCTTTCCTAATGTATCAAGATCCCCGACCTCATCTAGTTAAAGCCTCGTGCAGTCGTCTTTTACTTACCGAAATATGCAGGAGTGTTTTTCCTCTTGACATTGTCATCCAGCAGAGGCATTCCAATCGACCAAGGAACTGTTCTGCCGATTCCCAGAATGAGCAGAGCGAAGAACATCAGGACGAAGGGCCCATAGTTTGTCGCGTGCTCTCTGCACTTTTCCAACTGAATTTAGATTATAGCTGAAAGGTGTCAAAATGGTCTAAATTACGTTCAAATCCGTCCTCAATTTATTGACTACTGTACTGCAGAATGCAAACGAAGCAGTCGAACTACGGCGAATCTAAAGAGAATTCCTATGAAATTTTAGGGGAAAAATTTCATGTCACTTCTTCAATGAAAATTAAACTTGTAATAGAACCCCCCGTATGTGTAGAGGGCGCGAGTGGATTTTGAAATGAGAAGTCTAGTGGACAAAATTTAATTCCACTTGTGCCCTCTACATGTGTGCGATTAACTTTGAAATATTACGTTATTGCATAGTTACATACTTTGAACAAGTCAGCGTCGGAATTGTTTATTCGTCTTCTGATGAATTTGAGTAGCGGCGCTCGGAGAGCCGTCTGGTTAACTTTATTGTCGAGCAAATCATCAACCTCATCCAGCACCTAAAATTTATCAAGTGTAATTTTCTAGGCATTCAAAATAACGCTCGTACTTGACCAATCAACCATCCATCAACTGAATAGGAAACATGGTGATGAGAGTGATTATGGGTGCTTTTGCTAGATTGCAACATCTCTTCGGGAATCTAAAATAAAAATTCAACGATTCGCAACTTGATCATATAATTGTGTACATTGCACTTGTTTTAGGCATTTAGAAAAATTATGCAACATTAGCAATGAATAGAAATTGCAGTTATCAATACAATTTGTTCATTATAAAGATAAGCACGAGCCAATTTAAATTCAATTCGCTGCTCTTGCGATCTTTTTATTCTAACATAAAATAGTAATAATAATTTCCAATTACTAGATTACTTGAGTCGATAGTTGCAAAATTATGGTTATTATCGAAACAATACGAATTTCCAACCTCTTGTGTGTCGTCTTCCAATGCTAACAATTGTGCTCGTTTGGGTTTAGGAATTTGATCTTTGATGAGAGGATAGCTGAGCAATTGTCTGAGGGTTGCATTGGGGGAAAGTTGCTCTGACAGAGGAGTCAATTCTTGCTAAAGAAATTTTGTTCGTCATCTTTGTTTCAATATCTAACATACCCTTATGTCAGAAACATTGAACTGGGGTGGAGTTGGCTGGAACAGGAAGTTCGGCAGAGTGATTGTGAAGTAGGCTGTCGCCATAAGCATGGCTCCACCGCCTATCCATTTCGCTCTGAACACATTTACTTTATCTACAAGAAAACTTTGCAATATTGTCTGCTTCATGATTTCGTGAAGAATGTTATAAGTAAGAATTTCAATATTCCTTCATCTAAACTAATGCAAATCAATTTACATAATTTATGATTTCTAGATAATAATCAATAATCTGTTAAATAGCCGAATTTGTCCAATTGCGAAATCAGAGCAATAAAGAGATCTTCAGAAAACGAAGATCTGCACGAGCTTATTATGAAACAACTAATTATTCTATCAAAATTGCAAAATATCACGTTTTCTTCAAGGAATTTCACAGTACTAACCTATTCCCTTTCGAGCCAAAATGGGCTACAAATATCACAGAAGGAATATAGCCAATGTCACCTAAAAATTAACTAATTTTCTGCAGAATCGTTGGAAAACGAGTTTATTTTCTCGCAGAACTTCATCGGAACTTTTGTAGATTAGTGGGAATTTGGTGAACTCGTTATTTTTGATGCAAGATTAACTTAAAACTGAACAAACACAGTTCATTTCTAACGTTTGGCCAATGAAGTTAGCTGAATGAATGACTATGCTGCACTTCCGACAGCTTCTCAAATTCTGAGAGGATACTCTCGATTTCTACCAAATGTTCCCTGGCTTCTGATTTTCGTATGGTTTCTCGTGCTCTCTTCGAAACACTTCCTCATCTCTCAAAGACGAATGCATCAAAAATTATCGCAAAGGAGATTTGAAACTGCTACAGATAATAGCAATTTTCAATGCACTACTACCACTACGCTAGTCTTTTGCACCAATTTGCCCTCTGAGGCTAAATGCCATGAGATAAGCGTGTATGATAGAGATATGAGGGAAATCATACAGAAGGGAAAGCTAGGGGAATATTTAGCGGAAATGAAATACACTATAAAGTATGCAAAATACTGTAATGAAACGTGTGGATAGTTACGTAAACATTATTCATTACTTACTGGCAGATACCATAAACCCGCTAACTTTCGAAGAAATTTGGAACTGTCGTTCGATGTTCTGCAGGGCTGCATTGATGTATGTGCTGCCTATTGACTCGAAGAAATATACGATGCCGAATAAAATCAGAAAGACATATATCCGATCAATTGCGAATATCTGAAATGAAATGCATAGATATAAATTATCTGAATATCATCATTGCAAAACGAGAGAATTATGCAAAGTACAATTCATGAAGAATACTGTATCTGGCAGTTTATGTCTAACTATAGGGATCGTGAATATTGTATGATTGTGTTTAAATAGAAATAATTATAAGAAGAAGTTGACCAAAATATGCGGAGGTGAACAAAATCAGCTTCAATTTCATCTCAAATTTCAATAAGGCTAATTTTAAGTTAAAGTTATAATATTTTTTAATTGCATTTATGTAAAGGTAGTAAAAACAAGCAAAAAACGGAATAAAAGTTATGGATAAAAATGAAGAGGATAAGGGAATTTTAGATAATGATTGTAAATGTTGTTCATGACGAGTGAAGGCGACTATACTCTCTAAACAAATAGATCTCTATATGAAAGTAAATTCGATTTTGAAAGTAGAACCGCAACACTAATTTTGGTGTGAACGATTCAGTAAATAGGGCAGAATGCAACGCGCACAATTACTACTGACTAAGTGATTATGATTAGATTTCGAAGAAAACCACGTCGATAAATACGAAAATTGCAACAGAAATCAGAAATATTTATGAATTCGCCGAGGATTCTCAGGAAGCGTGACTTGTTTAGACGATGAATTGAGGAGTTGACAGATCAGGAGGGAATTGGATGGAGAAGACAGGCATTCAAAGGCAGCAATGCGAATGCGTAATACGATATTCACGAGGAAAAGAGGATGAAGCAAGTCAGGTCTATTGTGGAAATGTCCAGCAGCACTCCATATCTGATCGACGAAACGGTCGTTGCTCGACTCCGCTCCCCCATTCGCTGTCCTTTTACCGCCACCCAATAAATCATTCACCGTCACGATCATTCCAAAATCGTTCAGCGAACTAGTGACGTACAGGTCATTTTTGGAGTGAATTACAGCAAGTCGTTGAACTGTTTTGACCCGAATCAACAGGAGGTTATCAAATCAAACCACTGTTAGAGAAATACCTTCTAAGAAGCAAACAAAGATCAGAATTAGGCATTTGCATGGAAAAATAGAGAAGTTGAACTGATGTGAACCCATATTGAAATGTCAAAATACCAAATACTAAATAACATGCGAGTGAGGTTTACAAAACCTGTTTGCTTACAAGAAGCAGCGACAGCAAAAGACAAATGGAAAGTTGACTTTCAAAATTGCGTCGAGAAGAAGCCTGGAAACTGAAACGAAACCGAAGCGTTGATAAATATGAATGTCGGACAAGTAATGGGTAGACAATTCGACGAACTAAAGGAGAAGTAAATTACGGTAAATTGAAATGCTGACGCTGAACTCGGATCAGAGAAGCGTTAGTTGCTTGAGTAAGCATGAGCAATCAAGTCATTAGGCGATTTTTGAAGAAGATGCAGAATTATGGTCGATAATGCAGTGTATCTAGACAATTACAAGACTAGCAATTAGATGATCTGAAAGGGTGAGCCCAGATAGTTATGCATTGTATGATTAGATGATGTGGACCCTTTTCAATGTTCCTCTTCTTCTCGTTTTACATCATCACTTCCTGTCACTCCCTCTGTCACTTTGCCTGTCATTTTGTCAGTTGTCAATCGACTTCCCTTGCATTCAGCCCAGCCAACATTCAGCGAATAGGCCCCTCTCTTATAACTCGATCGTCCTCTTCTCCGTGCTATTTTCCCCTTATCTGCTTCTTTTCTCGTCTTTTTCTTCTTCTGCTATTTTGTCGCTGATCTATGAAGACCTACCTGCGCTACAACAGCTACAGGACCCCCTGTCCTCACAAAATTCGTGCAATTCAATTACATTCCTTATCGTTATCGTGATTTTTGAATGATACAATCGATTAGCACTCGGTCTGAAGACGATCTTTCGATCTTTTTCACTACTTCTTATTGAAAAACGTGCACGAACATTCTTTGCGCGAATAAAAATAGCTACGCAACTTCCGATTTCTATAAATCGGTTCAGAGATGCTTATTTCGCCAAAATTTGCTACAACATTCGCTAACTTTGGTAGCGATTATCATTCCTTACAGAAACTGATAAAATATTTTAACTTCGGTGAACATAAAGTAATATTACATCACTTCTTATCACTAATTGCTAATCATTTGTGAAAATTTGTAGGAGTTCTAGAAGAGTTTTAAAGAAAAGAAACTACAGACTGTCAGAAAATGTAAAGAAAGTAGATTGTGCCTGAGTTGAATGTGTAATGGTGTTTTCGATGAGAAGAATGAATGCAAACAATTGGGCGTGAAAATTATGTGTCTGCGAATTGTGAATGATAAATAAGCAGATTACGATAAAGAAATGGAATACTGTAGTTAGTGAAATTGTTGAATGATAGGCAAATTGGCATGAAAATAGAATTGCTATTCATTAGTACATACAGAGAGCAGAGGAAATAATATAACGGTCAAATATAAAAACAACGAAACGGAAAAATGAAAAGAGATGAGGAAAGGAAGAAAGAGCTGCACAAACAAAGACTGCAATGCGATTGTGAAGACTATGGAGAACGAGGAATGGAAGGAGACTGCAAAACATTGCAGAGGACGAAGGGACGTCATTCGCTCTTTCGCTGGGAAAGCTACAGATCTAGAGCTACAACAGATGAGATAGATGTTTTCAGAAATCAATCGATTTATTTTAGTTCTGTTAGTTGTTTTTCAAAATCTCCCACATAAATGACGAAACAAATGGATATATCTCGGAATATCAGAATCAAACAAGATATCGAAAAGGTTTCTAAAGTGACTAGAATTTGCAACAAATTTTCCAGAATCATCAAAATCAAATCGAAATAAATATCGTCACTATGTCTCATCAATGTTCCGTCTTTCTCTCCTCAAATGCACGTCCTTCCTTCTCTGAACACAACTTCAAGCTGCACTTTCTGCTTCTTTCAAATCAACAAACAAGCAAACAAACAAACAAACAAACGACAAAACAAAAACACTCGAAATGACCTCAATCATTGAGCAGACGGATCACTTCTTGGGAGTTGCTGTAAATCGGAAGGAGGAGAGGAAACTTTTAGTGATAACCATCTAAATCAAGATAAAGAAGACTTTCAAATGTCGATTGATTTTTGCAAACTGATTAGAACCTATGATTCTGATACAAGTCAAATTTGATATTTTTTTACTAATTTCTAAAGTTGTTCTCTTGAAAAATGAACTGAAAGCTTCGCGACTTTTTCAAAATGTCATATTATTACATGAAATTATCGTAAAATCTAAAATAGAAGTCCATGGACTTCGATTTTAGATTTTATGGTATGTACCCTTAAGAACCTAAATAGATAAGATTTACCAAATAAAATCTATAAAGTTTTTTTTTGAAAAAAAGAAAGCACAAAAATGCGCAGATCCACTATCTACTACAGACTTATAGCAATCAAACATCAAACTAATAAACGCTCAAGTTATTAATATCTTAGATATGCATGATAAATATGCATTTTGATTGAGAAACAGGTATGATATTGGTAAGAAAGGTACAGGTACGCAAAGTTATACCTTATTTTAAGTAAGGTACATGTATGGATTTTGGAAAATTATATAGGTACAGAAAAGGTTTAGGTCGAGTCACAGGTACAGGTAAAGTAAAGGGTACAATGTGTTGGCACCTGTTGAAATTCGTAATGAGAAACACGACAAATTAGCTAATATCAAAGAATAATTAATATTGAAGAGATGCGGTATGGACAAAAGATTTCGGATAGCGAGCAGATTCGAAAATATTGACATTTCCACTCTTCAAACTGCCACTAGTTTCTCGTTCTCACAAAGCGTAATTGCAGTGCTCTGTTCGGATGAGTGGATTCAAAACAATCGATTCTATCCTATACAAATCAACTTCATACAACATAAACATAAACCTATTTCGTGCAATTACCCTTCCTAGTTATCATATTCATCACATTTCTCTTCTACAATATACCCAATGATCTCAGAGAAATGTTCCCTCCAGCCGGAGGAACTTCTCTCTGAGATAGGACAGTCTTTGAAGAATTCGATTTCACAAATAGAAACATGTAGTTCCCCAAACTCTCAGTTTCTCCTTGTTTCTGGAACTTCCCGAAAATTTGGACTATTATTTTCAGTTCGTTTGTTTCTGAGAATTTAAAATGGATACTTAGATTATCATTCCACAAAGTATTGTATAGGTCATTCATAGAAAATCATGATTTATGTTATAGAATGGAAAAGAAGACAAATTTCGACAAATGTCTCCTAATTTGAACAAATGCATAAGCGCGTAATTTCACCGATCATGCAGCCTATTTATTGCAATAGAATCGTAGTTACTGTGCTCATGTTCGCTTAACTCTCTGATGACACTTCAAAACTGTTAAAACTGTGATCTGAGTGGGAGGAAAATGATAGGGAAGAGCGAGGGGAGAGAGTTTAGGACGGCAAATTTGCATATGGAGGGATGCGCAACAGAGCAGGGCAGGGCAGGCAGACAGGGCTCGATATCGATGTTTGGTCATAGATGGGATGAAGAGGCAGAGAAAGGCAATGAAGTCGAGAATGACCGTGAGAGACACGTGTTGGAGGTGGAGGGGGAGTGAAACAATTTAGGGATGATCCCCTTCTGAGTTTGCTATGAATGCCTAGAAAAATCTAAGACAGAAAGAAATAATGCATACCGGTTAGCACGACGACGGTAGTTTTTTATACGAAATTGTACAGGGAAAAGCAGATCAACAAATACACGACGAAAACACGAGTTTGCATGGAAAAAGGCGAAAAAGTTAACGCCTCATTTGAAGATCGCAATGCGAAACGACGGAATAGGATGGATGATGAATAAGGATTGGAGAATGGGACAGGGCATGGTATTTGGCTGGCAATGAAAATATGCAGAATTCGCTGAGCTGATGGCACAGAAAATACTCAATAATATAAAAATGTAGTGATATACATTTGATTAGATTCAATAATAAAGACAAGTTGAATACAATTACCACTTGTCGATGCACTGCATCACAAGTATCAAGTGTTCTGATTTGTTTGTTGTAGTTCTGCCTTTTCTGTCACTCTCATTACCTTTCTTCTTGATTCACCCAAGTCATTCTTTCATTCAGTCGCTGATGCAGATCTATTCGAGGTTGGTGAGCGAGACAAATTAGAACGGCCCGTCCTCAGAAAACACCCGACAAGTCTTCACCAATAAACCGAAAAAAATGCCGCGAGAAACTGAAAGTAGATGAGAAAAATAATTCTGATGATGCAAAGAAATTGGACTGATTTATGAAAGATGAAGACTAAACCTAATCTGAAAAAAGAATTGCTATCAATACAGAGAAAAATAAACTGATATCACAGATTGACCTTTTTCTGGACAAAAATGATCGAAAAATGCCAACTAGAAATGCACCACGGATCTCGGAAAACATTTTTTTGCCATGCTCATTTGCAAGTTCAGAAGGCTAATCCTCGAGAATGGACGTGATTGTTGATTGGCCACAACAACCCTCAGCCACATGCAAATTTGACTCCAATCATGCACTGCAGAAATGCAATGCGCCGTTTGTGCCTTATCTGCTGTCCCTTGCAATTTTTCACAATAAATATAGGATTGACTGTCTGAATGTGAATTCTGGTCAAATTTTCACTGTTCAATAATTATCGTTGTAAATATTATCTAAATATCAAATAGCGCAATTAAAACTCGGATCGTTTAAGTAAGATATTCCGAAATAAAATATGAAGTATAGAAGATGAAAAATGTAGAGTAGGTTTTCTACCTACCCTATATCCTAATCTTGGTGTGTTGGAATGTCGAAATATCACTTCCGAATGACTCCAAATTTGTGGCTACTTAAAATTTGTTTATGCATAAATTTCATTAATATTGGCAATATTTTTTTATGAAAGAATACTTTTCAAGCATTATGTTTTGATGGATGCATATAAAATTTAAAGGTTGTTTTCAATTTTAATTTTAATAAATTATCATGTTCGATGCTGACTATGAATGACAACAAACACCATTCATTTGCGTACGATCTTGAACTAAAACAGGTTGGAAGGTGTTATCAAAAGGCAGGGGAAATTGGGAATTTCGAGGTCACAATTTAGAAAACGATATGCGTTAGAATGTTTTGATCACTAAAGGTTGTGCCATATCTGAATACTATCAATTGTTACTAATTTCACTGAATATCGCTATAATCATTAACAGTTTACATATAATGTGTAAAATTGAGTTGTTTTTAATTTTGCCATATTTTCCAATAGCAGTTAGTACTGCTACTTTTTGAAAATGTTTTCCTTTTCTTCCATTAATTTGGAACATTTTGCACTACAATTTATTTTACGAACGTTCCCAGGGAGATCTACATAAAATTATCAGAAATCAGATTCAATTATGATCATTAAAAGTAAAATCACATATCCTATATTGAATTGAACCATGATAAATTATCAAGTATGCTCTGAAGATAAAGTATAACTTATTATAGTAAGTCACAAATTGCCCGTTTCGGTTTCAATAAAGCGATCCTGTGTTTGAACTTCGTTTGTATCATCATTCGTCAATTCCGTGTCACAAGTATCATTTACAGTATCCCCATTATTATCAGATATAGTTGTTGTCAAGTGTGCCAATTCTTCTTCTTGTTTGAGACCTTTTTCCTGTACAGTATCATTTTGAACTTCTTCCATGACGGTTGCAGAGTCATTTTCCATTTTGATAGTCTTCTCAGGGACCTTAGAGACTTCAGCAGCTCTTTCCTTTCCCGCTACCGTTTCATTTTCCCCATCGGCCTCTTCTGCTTCTTCTTTCTTCAGCTTTGATTTTCTTTTCTGTGCTCGTTTCTTCGGCTCGAACTTCTCCAGTGAATATTTCGATTCCCAAATTATTGTGTCTGTAAGAAGTATCAATGCGATCATAATCATTCTTCAATTGCAAACCTTTATCTTCGTCTTCATATTTCTTAGGCATTTGCAATTGCATCAGTTCCAAGACCTTCTTCATAACTTCATCCACTTTCCAATGAATGACAATATCAGCTTTCTTTTCCTGTAATATCATTTTCGTCTTCAAAGATATCTAACATAACTGACCACCTGGAAAGAGCGCAACTTGTCGAAATAGTGTGTAAAAGCGAGAGAGCATTCCCCCTATAATCTCTACCCTCTCCTATCCTTACATACTATTTCGTCTTGTTGTGACGTTGGGCCCTTTCCAAATAGCCACATCATTTTATGACTAACATGTTTGGTTTTCTGCAGATTGACAGTGACAATTTTGCCCCCGGCCCGTTTTGTGCAAAGAGGTATGTCTCCAACAGGGACGATTTGGAGGGAAGAGCCAAGGACTAGACACAAGTCGGCATTGTTAGCATAGGAATAGGCAGTGGATAGTTCGGGTTCGGGCAGAGCGTCTTCCCAATCCAGCACCGAGTCTTTCAATTTCCCTCTGCAGGACCGTCCGTTTGCAGCCCCTTCACACGATCGACCAGTCGGCTTCAAGCCTATTGTTCCCACAATATCGGACCGATAGTAACGTCTGAACTTTATTAAGGAAGTTGAAAGTTACACTAATTCAAAATAGTTTGCCTCGAACATTTGGGACACTGCTCGCAGAAGACATTGCCGTGCATTTCTGCTAGTCGATTCAATGGAAATCCCGACTTCGGGTGCAGTCCATCCACATTTTGGCTCACCACATATCTGCACTTTCAATGAATAATCAAAGAATTTTTAAAACTCTCGCAAAATAAGATCTTTTCAAGGGGAAAATGCACTGATAATTTGAAGAGTAGGCCCGTGCGAAATTTCGATATCGATTTCAATAAATTTTAAAATCTAAATTTTGCACAACTCTATTGCAAACCATCTTTTAAAAATAATCTCTACGATTAACTTGTCGCTGAAGATCTATAGTCTGAACCTAGTAATAGTCCTAAGCATCAAGTTATTAGCCTTTAAATACCAATCTTGTTATGCGATCCACATCGGTTTAGGACACCAATAAAATAGTGACTTACTTGACAATTCCCATTTCCTCTAGAAGCCTAAGTGCATAGTGAGTGAATGTGGGCCGAGCCTGTACGAAATCCACGCTCGCTGCTGGTTTCCCTTGCTTTTCCAAAGTCCACACTCCATTTGGGCCTCGGAAATCTGCAATCCCAGCCGATGTTGAAATCCCTGCAAGTTTTTTTAGCTCTATAACAAAGCTAACCGAGGATTTCCATCTATTTATAGAGAACTCGGAATTAGTATTTCAAAACATGATATCCGAAGAAAATAGCATGGCCTATATTACGAAGTCACTAATGAACACAACAAAGATTTCGCTATTTAGTGCTGGCAAAAATGTAAAACCAATTCAAAATATTCCGTACCTGCTCCAGTGATTATAAAGCAGCATTTAGAATTCAGCAAGAGATCCGCCAATTGTTTGCACTTATTTTCGAGATCAATTTGATTGTCGAAAAGCTAAAAGATTGAAGGTTTTGTAAGGCAAGTTTCTGAAAATTCTTCTCGCCTCCGGCATTCCGACAACTCCCTTATTATCGTATGGAGCTAGAGCGTCGGCATAGCAGATTGACATTATGAAAAACCTGTAAAATGATTATTGGTGAATGGGCGAGAAAAAATTAAAATAAATATGAAGTACGGCTAGAACCATATGAAGAATCGGTAAAATAGATAAACCAAGTTCAACATTTATTGAGAATAACAACCAACAAAATAAGAAAAACAACAATAGAATTCGAATACCTAATCAACGAAGAAACTAACACATATAGGATTGTTCGAAATCGAGTCGAAATTCCGGCGTATTTCTTTTCTCCACACTTATTCGCTATTTCTCCCTATTTGTTTGAATCTTCGGAATTCCAAGGTTGGATGGCAGAGAAAGAAACACCGGAATTTCGAATATCTCTAATCACAGGTATATTATTTTGAAGCTAATCGGTGAAATTCTCAGCGATCATCTGTAAGAATGTGATTTGCAGAAAATCAAAGGATGTAGAAGAATAAAACTAACCTTCCTCAATCGGGACTCATCCGAGTAAGCAGAATGTCCCTGGACGAGAAGAGATGGCAGCCTGCACAGGATCGATTGTACGCCATCGTGGTCCTTGGACAGAAGGTCTTCGCAGAGGGATAGATATCGTCTTCTTGTTGATGCCGAAAGATTCCTGAAAGCAATAAATAATTTTAAGACTAGAAACCTGCAAATGATTATCAAAGAATCAGTTATAAAACATTATGACGAATGCAGGCTTTTGTTAGATTCGATAATAAAATCTACTAAAATTTCTTCTCTAAAGTATTTTTTGAAAAATGCCACGTAAATTTTTCAGAGCTTTCTAGTCACTAATAAATTTATGAGCATTGAATTTCGCAAATTGTTCTTTCGTAAAATTTATAGTATACTCACTCCAAAGACCTGAGCTCTCGAGCCACGATGAGCAGAGCGATTGCAACAGCCTGCCAGCCCAATTCGTCACAGCTGTCTGTTTGCGATGCAGATTGATGACGAGAAAGGAGGAATTTCTCTATTCTGAAAGGCAGAAAATTACGAGTTATCAAGAAAAAGTAACCTATTCAGAGCGTCATCGGTTAGGGAATCGAGTGGAGCAGAAGGCACCTGCACATTTTGCGACTTTTCCTGCATCAAATAGTGGATTTCCTCAACGAATCGCACATTCAGTGAACCCTTTGCATCGGCTGGCAGCTCTGCTCGATCAAGATTCACCGGACTGAAAAGAAGCAAAGTTGATGAATCTAATAAGCAAAACTGGGCACAAAACGGTCTTAGTCTTTCATTTTTTACCGTAAAACCTAATATAATAGTCCATGGACTTCTATTCTCGATATCTTAATTTTTGAAAATTTTGACATTCTTTCAAATCGCCATATCTCGTCATGTAATATAGCGATCGTAAAAAGTAATGATAAAAAATATGATTTACATACAGTAAAGAGCGTATAAAAACGGTTTCTAAGAAGCTTTGTGTTGGGTAATGAGCGGCAGTTATGACAATTTCGGAGATGGACTTCGAGTATAGAGGGAGGTGTATTTTAGATTTTACGATAAACGTGTTTTTTCTTTATAGAAAAATCCAACCTCTGTCTAATGATATGCTCGAAGTAGACAATCGAAGCTGCATCGCTTGGCTGCTTCAAGTCCATGGAAATGCCATACTGCCCAAAGTAGATCTCATATTCCTCCAGATTTTTGAATTGGCGGCATAATGCAATCTGCAAATTCCAGTAAAATTGTTTTCGTTTCCAGTAAACACTCACTTCGTTCTGATTGATGAGTCTGTAGAAGGAGTCGAGTGCAAATCGACGCTCGCGAATGTCGTCTGATCGAGTCAAATTGGCCAGCAGAACGCGACGAATCGAATCCACTCGTCTGAAACATGGAAATTGTCGAAATATGTTGAAGTTTTCTTGAAAGAAAGGAATATCTTACAATAAAAATCTTGAGTTCGAATACATTACCCCACATACTGTCTTTCTTCTATATCCTCTTTGGGACAAAGCTATTTAACCTTGAGGCAAAGATACTCATTTCCTTAGAGCGAAAATACTCACTTGTAGAACAAAAGTACTTGCAGCCAAAAATCTTCATTATGAAATGTTACCTGTCGTCATCCGCATCATAGAAATGTCGACTCCCATATCGAAGCAGACAGAGCAGATTCATGAGCATAATTCGCTGCACTCGGTTCAATTGGAGGAAGGAGGAGAACAGTTCAGAAATCTAAAAATCATGAAATCCTTCTTCAATTTGCAGGAAGAAGGATACCTTTCCAACCCAGAGCTGATGATGCTTTGCAATGAAGACGAACAAAGGGCAGCCGAATCGAGTCGTCAATTTGTGAGACACGAATCCTGCAACGGTTGAATTGTATTTGCATGAAACCAAATAGAAGGAGGATTTGTACCATAGGACATCATGGCTCCACTTCTCACACTGAAATCATCGTGATTCTGCAGCTCGATGCTCTGGGAGAAAATGACATAATAGGCAGAGGATGGCAAATCTAAAGTAGTAGTTATGGTATTACTTTCAAATACAAGATGATTCACGCTATGTTTACAACTTATTTTTGACCCTAACTGTTCCAATGAATATTTTTAGAAAGGAGTAATATTTCTATTCTCATGGCCGGGACACGCATGAAGATATATATTCTTATCTTCTTCCGCCTGCACTATGCCCAGAGAATATTGTAATAGAAAAACGGGTAAAACCATATATTTTCATGCGTGTTCGGTCATAAGAATAGGAATCCGTTGGCATTTTCCAAAAATATTCATTAGGATTATTTTAAATTCAACAATAGTGAATCACCCTATATAAAAATTGTATGGTACGTAGAATGAGCAATGGTATAGATAAGAAGGCGAGGAAATTTTCATCCATAGCACATTGATTGAGCTTGACGCAGGGCGTTTCGAATTTTCACTTTTCTGATTAAATTTCGAAACATAAATCGATCTATCCAACCTTTTAGTATTTTTAAAGTGTCTGTATATCTGTGTGCTCAGGCTTATTTCTAGATACCTGTCTATCGTAACCCCACATATGATACACTGTCTGAAAGATCACTGTGGTGGCATGTTTAGCGTAACTTTTTCGACGACTTTTGATATGGGTACTTAGGGCCAAAAACTAGTATGCTAATTTTGGCATCACAGCTGCAAATCGTTTGAGAGGTCATTATCGATTGTATTCGCTACTTCACTAGTGACCTCTAACCCTTCTATCTATCTTATCAAAAATTACTGAAAAGGGATGACGATAATTAGGGACTGCAAACTCCGCCCCTTTCATTTTTCGCTTTTGTTCAAAAAGTTGTCATTTGAAACCCCGAAAATGGAAAGCAAGTACCCTTAAAATGCGATGTTCACAAAAGATCACTATCAGAATCGATGAACCACCCATAAAAATGGTTGTTATCAGAAAATCTTTTCAGGAGGTGCGCGTTCGCAAGCGCTCGCGGCGATTTTATGAACTGGAAATATGTTCATTTCGCTGAACAGTCTAGACCAATTCTTTCGGTCTAGAATGATTTTTATTTTACCTTTCTTCAAGAATATTTTTAGTCACATCGAATGTGTGATCATTTGGAAAAGAAAATCTTTCTGTCACTGTCACTGTTCTGTTTTCTGTCATTGTAGCTGTTCTTCTTTTATGCTATTCTATGCTAGTCAGCCTACACTAGTTTTCAAAATAAGTTTGTCATTTTTCACATCAAAATAATTTGATATGGCTTTTAAATAATTAATTTCTATTATTAGATGAAAATTCCATTGCTCCTAATAGTTATTGCGTTAATTTCTGCGAATGCTAATCCAGCAAAAAGAGAAGAAAATCAAGATAAGATAAATCAACGCATAAAAGGTAAGTCATATTGTCAATGACCGATTATTTGAGATGAATTAAATGACAATTACTTTTGATGCGCGGTAACTAACGCGCCCTTTGCAGCAGCAGACTACACTATTGCGTTATATTCAAACGAATGACTTAGACGACTGTTTGTACATACGCAATGCACACTTTGCATATTCGAATTTGTGCATAACTTATTTCGTCCCAAATTATCGGTCATGACAATAATGTCGTTTGCAAGAATTAAATTCATGAGAGAAAAGCTTATCTTGAAAGGCCTGATTACGAACTTTTATAAGTGACTCATTCTTTGAGAGGGCTAATTATATTATGAACGAATGACAATTTGCAGATCTTGAAAAGCAAATCGATGAAGAGGAGAATCGGCTAAAGAGTGAAATCGCAAGACTGAATGAAAAGATAAAAGTTGTTCTGGATGACATGAAGGAGGAATTCAGATACAAATTCGAGGAACTGAAGAAGGACTGTCAGAAGAGAATTGAGAAAGAATCAGGAAATTATGAAAGAATTGCGCAAATATCCAACGAATGCACATATAAACGGACCGAACTTGGAATACAAGCAGGAAGTTTCGAGCAAAAAGTTTGGGATGAAGGATCCAAATTGGAGAAAGTAATTGGGAATCTGAAGACAAAACATTTCGAAGAGCAGCAGAAGAGAAGACAGGAACTCAGCGAATTGAAAGGGAATAATTTAGCTAAGCTTGATAATTGGGTAATTGCAACAATTAGTATAGTAGTAGTAGCTATTATAGTGTTGAACCGTTGTCGATCTTCGCCAAGGATTAAAAATTTGGACCAGGGCCTAGTCAGGGTCTGGACCTGGACCTGGTTTTTCGGGTCCAAGCCGGTCCAGGCTCAGGTCTTGATACCTACCCACCCAGGTCCAGGCCGGCATTTGAGCCAAATTTTTAATCCCTGATCTTCGCCAAAATAAAATTTCAATTCTTTTTTTTTTTAATTTGCCATGTCTTCAATGAAGATGTGCACGAATTTCGAATTTAAAGTTATAGAAATAAAACTTATTGCAATTCAATGGACCATTAAATAACTAGTATAATATAAATTGTCTTACCGCAATTGGATTTAGCCAAGAAGAGGCAGAGCGTCTTGAGAGTCCTTCGGAGCAGATCTGGGAAGCAGTCGAAAGCCAGCAGGTTGTTCTTCTCGATTGCAGACCAGAACTGCTGGAAGAAGGAAGGACAGACATCGCAGAAGGACCACAGCACACGGGACAGTGCACCTGCACGCACTTGGGCCTCCTTGCAGGACAAGTAGGAAAGCACCTGAAACGGGTAAAGTAAAGAAAGAGTAAAACGAGTTTAGAGACCTCTTCAAACCACTTCTGCAGATTGGGATTGCCACGATTCGATAAAATTAGCCTGTCCAAATATTCAGTGCCGCACAGCACAACTGCCTGAAATTCAGAATACTAGAATCGTGAAATTATTTTGAAGAAAAATTATCCAGAAAACTATATTGAAGGGTAAAAGAGTGAAAGGTTTGATAAATGATCACATTTTCATTAAAGAATCCTAATATTTCACCCATTTTCTTCTATGAGTCTTCGTTAAAGAGCACATTTTACACAACGTCTACATTGAAAATGGAAAATTTATTTCATTTTCTATTTAAAATAAAAATGAGTCTAAGCAGGTTCCCTATATAGTTCTCACCAGTTCACCAGGCTTTAGGGTTAGGAAGTCTAGGCAAAGGAGAGAAGTAAGAAAAAGAAAGTCTTTTTACAAATGATGGTCATGGTGAACTGATGCGATTAAATTTCTTCATGTAAATAAAGAAACTATCGATGATAACAACGAAAGTTGAAAGTCTACCTGCAATCGACATCTCGACGTGGCGGTCCAGATATTCATGAATTTGTAGTTCTCGTCATGTTCCTTCGACACGAAAATGTATTCAATCAGATTCTGAAGATCGCATAGAATTTGTCGGTAAACAATAAAGAAGTCTTACATTGACAGCCTTGGTGTAGATCCTGTGGTGGAGTCCGTGCTCGAGTGCATTCGCATAGAGATCAGGGATTTGAGGGCAGATGTGCTTCGAAGTCGACCCACTCAGTTGCAGGAAAATCTCTAGCTGTTTTGCGAAGTCCTGAAGCCCTCAAATAAAAAATGCAAATGGAATAAAAATATCGTTAATTGGAGAGGGCAAAGTCCGATATTCATGCAGCAGCAGTTAGAAATCGAATTTGGAAGAGCGAAATAGTGAGTCGCGTAGAAGAGAAACGAGATGAATAGCAACGTCATTTTTGAATATCGACGAGTTCTCTCCAATCAATAATACCATCTGATCAATCTGTCCGTGTTTCTCAAGCTGTTTTCTGATTTTCTCATCCATTTCCTCATTCGATTCAGTGCCGTAGTAGAAACGAGAGTGGACCTGCAATGTAAGAGAAATGAAAATAAAACAAAATTGAACGACCTCTTCATCACTCTCCACATCTTCGTTCTTTCCATCGCTAGTAGAAACGTTCAGATGATTCGATTCACCCAAACAGCGATTGCAGATCGACTGTGCCAGTTGTTTGATCGCCGAGAGGTGCCACTCCAGACCGATTCTCACCAAACGAATCTCCTGAATTGAATTCAAAATAAAGTAAGAATTCACTTTTTGAGGAAACCAAAATTCGTATTTCATTTTGCATTGCTCATTTGAACGAAAATACATGATCCAATTGATCGAAATCTTTGGACAAGTTGCCTCGAATCCAAAATCCGCATTCTACAAAGACGTAGATGCTCACTTTTCAATTATTCTTTCCCCTCGTTCAACTATTGAAAAGCAAGTACCAGGAATAAAATAAGAAAAGACTTTCTATACTTTCTTTTATGAACTAGCAAAAATTACCGAATCTTCATT